>SKCR01038286.1:0-45305 GCA_019454045.1 Zanthoxylum bungeanum | reverse complement strand
TCTCAGAAATCTACTCTCATCTCTCCAGAGAGATTTATTCATATATCTATATTTTTATAGGATAATTAGTTTAGACCCCGCGCAATGCGAGGATTATTTTGAATAAAATATGTTTGAAGATATATTTTTTTCGTGTATATATTTATAATCAGTGTTCTAAAACGCGCAAGGCGTTAGTCGGGCGGCGACCCAGTTCCTAGCATCTAAGGTCCCTAGGCAAGGTCTAGGAAATTAATCGAAAATAGAGAATTTTCACAATTAGGTTTAAGATTTTGTGATTTTGACAAATCAATCACAAGGAAATGTTGTTTGAGCGATGGGTAAAATTTATATAGAGTCAATTTAATGAGAAACTAACAAAAAATGAAGAAATTATAGTTATTTTAAATTAGGGTTTATGCATCAAATTAGGGATTTTTAAAATTGATGAGTTAGAGAGTTATTTATGTAAAATTAAGGTTAGGGTTAGGATTATGGTGTAAAATTCGACCAGAAATTAGCTTCAATTTCAAATTATGAGTCGGTCAACGGAGGTCAATGGAGTTGACTGATGATTTTGCGGTCAAAATTTATCAGAATGAGCAGAAAATGCCGCCCATTCCGGCGGCGTGTTTTAGAACATTGTTTATAATAATAATATTTCAATGAAAATGTTGTAAAATTTCTCATAAAATGTGTTATACCGCCACTCGAACTCGATCCGATAACTATCCAGTCCAGTACCAATAACTTTCAGTGAAATATGTGAATGTAAAAACATCAAGTTTTGTTTCAGCATGTTCTCAGCTGGATAAAATTTTCCTATTACTTATATGGTTTTGAAGGATTGTAATTTTATTTTATCATATTTTTCAAATGTCTATTGTTCGTACATGCATATCAACCATAGAATTGGAACATGTTAACACCACATTAAAAAAATCAACCAATTCTGAAATAGTCTGAATTAAGAACAATAAGGAAAAAAAATTGATTGATTGAATCTCCTTAAATTAAGGAGAGAAACTATTAGGTCTAGAAATATAATGGTATTTATGATATATGATATATGATGATATGATAGGATATGATGGGACTTTTAAGGATAAGAGTAACGGTGGGCAAGGGGCTCCATTTATGTGTGTTACTGAAAATGCAGAAGTTGTAAGGGACCATGTCAACATAATGGCCTCAGATTTTGAACTTTTGCATCTCAAAGACATTCCTTATTTTGTCCATGGAATTTATTTTGATGACATTAAAAAATATCCTTGTCTGTTTATAATGAAAGTGAAGAGCAAAAGAAACAGTTCAAAGCAACAGATGCCTTTGCCCATATTTTTTCTATAACAAGTAACAGCTAATTACAATAGAATTAGGACTTCTACTATATTATATTTTCCTTAATTGCCAACGGCTACAAAATTGGTTTTCCCTCCATCCAAATTTTTATTGGTTTTCTCAATTGTTTTCCGAGGGTCAATTACAAAAAAAATAATAATAATTAGAAATGTGTTGCGAAATTTTGATAGTATGTGGATGAAAGAGTAAGAGAAAGAGCAAGACACATAAATTTAAGTGGAGTAAATTTTACTTGAATTAATATTACATCACTTAAATATTAACTCCAAAAAATAAAAAGATATCTTGTGACTTCGGAGGCTTCCAACATGCTTCGCTACGCATAACGATCTCCAATAACTAATCAATCTATTTACAATAACAAAATGCTCACATGTTTATTGTTTGAAAAAATGAAGAATATGATGTTAACGATTGTTTTTCGTTCGAATGGTAAAATAGAAAATTCGCCTCTTGAATAAACCTCAATCAAATAGTGAATTTGTTTTATTAGTAAGGAATCACATAAATTTAACAAGCAGACAGGATAAACACATAGATTTTACGTGGTTTGGTGGAGAATGGCTTCTACCTACGTCCACATGAGAAATAAGGAGATTTTATTATGTCTCGGGGTCAAGACCGATCCGAGTTACAAATGGGGGGAGATCACAAATACAATGATAAAATATTTCGGGTCTTAACAAGTGTGGTAGAGCTCTCATAAGTGGTCGGGTGAATGACCAGCTTTCTCTCTCTATCTCTAACTTTTAAACTCTCGATTTTACAAGTAGTGAGATGTAAAATTTTCTAACCCTTGAAATAGTGTCTTGAACCTATTTATATAGACTCTCAAAGATACTATTTCATCGACGCTGATGTTAGTCAATGTCACTAGGTCATCATTACAAACACTTTCTTCATCAATCACCATCAATCCGGCCAATCAGATTAGCTCAATCATATGCCACTGCACCAGCCTACGATAGTCTATGACGGCCTCCAGCCGCCTATGGCAGTTCTTTTTTGCCACTACACCGGCCTATAGACAGCTAGTAGGGTCTATCTTTAATATAAATTGTTGCTTTGCTTTAGTCATCATTAGCCTTCAGGAAGCACACCTTCCCAGTTATGGCATACGTCATATGGCTCCAATACTGGTCGGCCTGTGATCCCATCTTCGTTCCTCGGGTCGGGATACCAAGATAGATGATACTTGTCAAAGCCCTGCTAATGTGAACCCGATAAAACCTGCCTTGTGAACCCACGAAAAAATCAGACAAAACCCAAGAACGCTATTACGATCAGGAATGGATGACTAAGACCCGTTAAGAACCTGTCCCAAGAACCCTAGTTGCAAGATCACGCCACAAAGAGTTGCAAGCTCTTTGATGAGTTTAAGTTCTTGAAGTTTAATAACAATAAGAGAACCAGCTCTAAAAATCTCGAAATTTATTGATAATCAAAAAGTGCCCAAATTAATGACATAATGTTACTTATATAACAAACGAATGAAAATCATAAAAGCTAAGATAATAAGAATCCTAATCTAATAAGCTAAAGTGGCGCCCACTCAAGCCCACAAAATCTAAACTACCACACACACCATTAGACATGTGTTTTCCTAGCTAAACTAGGAAACCCTAAATCTACCCTTAAACACACGCCTCCCACATGCAAGGTACATGCACATTTGCTTCCAAATCTAAATAAAAAGGCTTTAAATTTAAAATAAAATAAAATAAATATCCAGTCCTTTTACATTAACCAAAACATACATAAATAAACTATCTAGTCAGAATCGAAAAAAAAAATGGCTTGTATAATGTTAACCATGACAGGTTCTTCATATGACAAACTCATCTTCAATGTGAAAGTCTTGACGGTAGTATTGGCAGTCTCGGTCATCGTCTCCTTTACAAGTCCAAGTATTGCTTCATTGATTTCTTTAGTCGTAAACCTTGTGATAGGTCTCACTAGTACTGGCAAAGGATCCTTGACTTGTCGTTCTATTGCAACTTCTCCTTGAACCTCATCACTTGGGTCAGTTTCACATGTAGAGACCTCATCGGGTCAGGTCCTACAAACTGTCAGACAACCAGTCAACCACAAGTCCATACTTGCTTCATCTTCAATGCCCCTTGAGAGAATTTATATGTACCATGTGGTTGGGTCTTCCTGTCAAATCTCATCTATCGCTCTTTACTCGCTATCTCTTGTGGGAGAAAGTCTCAGCTCATATTGTGATCGAGTCACTCTTTATTCCATTTCTCACTTATGAGTCTTTGGCCTTTACCGTTTACTTTGAGCTAAATATAATTTCTCTCAAATCGATAATAGTTTTAAAAAACCATCATCGGATTTGTGCGCTTTTTACAGAAAAAAAACTTACTAGTACTTTTTAAAAGATGTTTCGTACAAAATTAATGGGCTATACGAATATTTTCACGTACTTTTCAATGATCAGTGTCCAAAAAGAAAAAAACAAGCAGTAAAGATTTTGAACTATTGGGATAGCCCTAGCCCATATAGCTTAAGCTTATGAACAATGTCACGAGACATTACCAGCATTGAAATCACGAGCCCTTTTTGCTTTAGTTGTTAGTTGTTACCCTTTTCATCATTCTATTTATTGTTACTTTATTTGTCATCAAAGTGAACAAAAAGCTCTGCAATTAAATTCTATAAATAGAACTGGGTATATGCAATTCTCTGATTTCAAATCTTTCAAATAAAAAATTGAGATAACAAAATCCAAAATCTCTTTCCCTGTACGGCATCCACTGACTGATTGAGTAATCTCAGTTCATTTCTTTACGTATCCAAGTGACCAAACCCATCAATGCACTTTCCTCTTCACATTATAAAATAAAAAATATCGTGTGGACCGGGTTGAGAGACACGAGACGCTGCCCCAATAGCGAACCAGGCTCGGATCGGTCGGGTTTGATCCGGTTCACTTTGGATCTAACGCGTACAAGCTAAGCTAGCATGTTATTGGCGTGGTTTGCCGGCAAGGGTATTGAGTTGAGGAGAATAATGAGTGTGGGTTGGGTTTTATGATTGTATTTTTTTTTTAAAAAAATTTATTCCTGAATCTTTATTCGCCAACAATAGAACTGAAGTGAGATATTTAGGTGGGTCCTTCAAGTATGTGAATTTGACTTTCGATCTAGTCAATTATTAGGAAAAAATAATATGTATTTTTATATAATTAAGTTGTGTCTGTTAACTTTGTAATCAAACAATACAATATTTTTATTAATGAAATGTTTCATTATCAATCAAAAAAATGATGTGGGGACCCTTTTTTTTAATAATTATCAGGATTGTGATTTATTTTTATAATTACCCATCAAAAACCTTTATTGAATTCTTTTACTGTTACACAACAAAGACATAACAAGTATAAATATATCAAAAACTTAATGAATAATTATTGGAAAAAAGTTAAAAGGGACGAAAGACATTTCCCTATTATTATCAAACTAAAGAACTGTAGACAAAAGTTAATATTCAAAAATTTCAGAGAAAGATAAAACATTCCAAGGATACAAGTGGGTTTTCAAGTGTCTCATTTGTACCACAATTCTCATTATTATCATCATTATTACTCGCCCTCTCGCCCTCCATTGTTCTGCTACTGTTAATCCTGGTGCCATTATAACTATTCTCAATCGGGCCGGATCTGACTCGACCCGGAGACCGGTTTACCCTCCTAGTTGATGGGCTCTGACCCATTGTAGCAGATGATCTAGTAGCCGTAGCTGGGGACCTGGACCTTCTTCTGAAATTTTCCCCTGGGTCCCTCCTTCCCGGACCACCTTTCAACGCTGACCCATTATTATTGCCAATTCTTCTAGCGGGTGATTGGTTCATGACCCGGTCCCTTTTGAACCCGTTTCTTGTCGGCGGCGGCTTAGCTGGAGATCTACTCATCACTCTTTGCCGTTGCCTCACTTCTTGCTCCTCCTCCTCCTCTTCATTGTCTCTCTTGTCAGTAACATTCGTCACCGTCGACACGCTCTCGCTGATGCTGACGCTGCAAATCTCAGACCCTTCAGACATAATCTCCTCATTGCTGCCCAAGTTTTGCTTTTCTTGGATCTTGCCAAAGGCTTCAACTTTCTGAGCACTAAAAATCTTGGCTTCTTCTTCTTCTTCTTCTACTTCATCAAGCAAATCTTGTTTCATTTCAGCAGCAAAAATTGGTTCGTGTTTAGGTAGTGGTTTTGGTTTTGGGGTTTCAGAGAGAACTTCTTTGACAGTTTCTTCTTCAACAGAAGGTGGTGGAGCTCTAGTCTCAATAGAAGTAGAACCCACGTGTTTCTCTGGAGCTGAACCTGCTGGGGCTTCAGTGTTGGTGCTGCTCATGCTCATACAACAACCCATTTCTGAGATTACACTACTCTGGTCACCGGTGATGATTCTATCCACCGGACACGGCGGAGATGGAGAGGATTTGTAAAGAATAATAGACGAGTGGGTGGGATGTGTGAAAATATAAAAATGGGAGTTGTTAGAGACAACTATAACACATTACTCAAAACTCAATGAATTGAATTTAATGTAAGACCCTCTTC
The DNA here is from genome assembly GCA_019454045.1 of Zanthoxylum bungeanum. Classification (NCBI taxonomy): domain Eukaryota; kingdom Viridiplantae; phylum Streptophyta; class Magnoliopsida; order Sapindales; family Rutaceae; genus Zanthoxylum; species Zanthoxylum bungeanum. The sequence goes on along the minus strand of SKCR01038286.1, from coordinate 39,402 downwards.
AGTTAGTAATACTGACAACCACCACATACAAACTTTAAATGCCAATTTTAAGAAAAATGGGTATACAAATTTATAGGGGTTTCAATTTTTCAGAAATTAAGATAAAATATATATATATATGAAATATTATGGTGTAATATTTAGTATTATATTTTAATAATAAAATGTTATATTTTAATCTAAAAATATATTGGAAAATAATAAATAGGTATAATGAGTATTATATATAACATTTTACTACAGTATTAAAATATAATTTTTTTTTTAAAAAAATATAATAGTAAAATGTAATTTTTTTTTTTTTTTGTAAACGTATACAAGTAAAATCTATTTTTTTCTTATAAAGATATAATAATAAAATATAAGGTTTTGTAATAAATATAAAATTAATAAAAATATAATAATAAAATATTATACTTTAATATTTCTTGTATTTATTTATTATTTCTCAATTTTTTGAATATTAAATTATTTCCCTCTCATTTTTTAGTACAGTATAAATTTACATATATATAAAGTATATCTAAATCTACTAATTTTAACAATAACACATTCAAAATTTTAATCTATTAAAATTAGATATTCACTCGCATAAATATGAAGAGATTATTTTTGACTCCCTAACTCAATTTTTCTCTCAATTTAACTCTCAATAAAACCGAAACATTTCGGTGAACCGTTTTAATTTTGGTTGATGCTTATAACCCGTGAAATGACAAACCTTTTTTTGCAATTTTTGTTCGTTTAGGCTAAAATTTTTGGCTCTCAAGATCTCTTAATTCAATCGAGAGATGAGAACTGAATCAACCGAGCCAATGACAAATGGGTTAAAGATGTGTTGATAGAGGAAACTCAACTCAAATTTAAAGATGGAAAAACTGCTCAGTTACTACCTGGCGAAATCGCCTAAATTTTTTTTGTTAATTATAATATTAAGTTATAGAGAAAAGTTTTAAATTATAAAAAAAATCTGAAAAAAAATATCTAAAAATCTTCTAATTTTAATTTTCGAGTTTTATTTAATGATACTTGTGTGAAAAAAAAAAAATTTAATTAGAAATAACGAAAAAGTATGAGAATATACTTTGATTTAAAAAAATTATTATCATGATAATAATAACATGATCCTTAATTTGTTATATTTTCTTAAATAATATTTTTTTAATCAAAACATAGATCTTGAGAGATGAATTTTAGTTTTCTTTTTTAAATTCTCAGTCATATAATATATAAATTTTATCATTTCCGGTTAGTTTATGATTAATCTCTTATCATTTTTTATTAATCAAAAATCGCTTTTGAAGTTATTTTCTACAGATTTTTTATTAGACTATCCAACCGAGATGAGACTTGGCAAATTTATATTTTATATGACTGAGAATTTATTCATAGAAAACCTATGGCAAATTTAGAATCCTTACAACGTTTCAGGGACATCGAAGGAAAAATAGTATTATTTGCCTTATGCCGTAGATACTGAACCGCTAACCTCTCAATGACTTTATTATAAGGAACATGTTTTTCCTCACGTTTTACTAATATCCAAATACGAGTAAATTGTTTTTGCCATATCTTGGGGAGAGTGTTTCTCAGTAATCTGAATCTATTCGGCTGTCATATCCAATTATCTGCCCAGATAGACTCTTGTAACATGTTATTGAAAGTGATGATATGCAAAATCATATCATCGCTTTCACCCATTCGATATTTATCCATTTCCATCAACATGTCTAATATCATCTCCTGGTATGTGGGTGTCGTAATCACTTTTGCAATTTTTCGAATAATCGCCATGATTTTTTTGCAACAAATACAAGGAAAAATCAATACAATGAAACACAAAGTTACATTGACTAAAATAAACATCACAAAGATATTCATTTTCATAAACACAAAGTTTATGTGATAAAAAAAATTTATCGTGGCCGATTAAAACATTTTGCACAAAGGATTAGACTTTTAACCATGACGGATCGGAATTACCGAAGCAAACCGATACAGACATGACCACTACGGGCCTCACAGATTTTCACGCGCCATCCACGCGCCACAGGAGTGGCTCACGCTCCACCACGCGCCGTCACGTGCCGGCCACGAGCTTCCACTCGCCCTCACGCGCTCTCACGCGTCGGCCAGCCTCGGCCAAGTTTCACGCGCAGACGACATGTCGTCCGCGAGATCTGTGTAAGTATGACAAGTCGGTTCTATGTTAAAGACGCAGACGACTTGTCGTCTATCTTCTATCCGGATGACATGTCGGTTGAGCCCATTATTCGTGTACGACTTGTCGTACAATATTCGGACAACTTGTCGTCCGTTTTTCTAAAGACCGGATGACATGTAGTACGGCTATTCTGGGAGTGTTTTTCTGGGTAAAAACATATTCATCTAGCCAACTTCTAGGGTCCATATCTTTCTCAATTTTAATCCAAATTAAGCAAATGATATACCAAATTGAAGATCTCATGACCTAGTTTTCAAAACATATTTGAACATACGATTATCAATTTTCTACAGAGAGTTATTACGGCCCAAAGTTGGAAGAAAATCATTTTTTAAAAACAAAAACCAGAAGCATTTTCAACATTTTTTATGCATGTTCATGCAATTTTTGTGTAATCCAACTAGAATACATGCATTTAAGCTACTGATACCAATGTTAGGAAACATAATCCCTAATATATTAACATGTTTGTCCTCTTAGGATCTAACCATACATGTATTACTAGTCCTAGATTTATTTACATGCTAATTGAAATAAATCTATATTAACCACAACACAATTGCATACCTTTTATGCTTGTAGAGACCTCTTAATCAAACTTAATTGATTGCTTAACTCAATAAGCAAATGATCTTATTTATAGGAGGGAAACCAAGTCACTATTAGCTCATATGCATGAATTACTATTAATCCTTAATTACCATTTAATCACATGCATTGATTACTATGTAATCACATGTATTTGGATGCATAATGACTTTCTCTAACCCTTCCAAAAATGTTACCATCATGGGTGTACCATATGTTCCTCATTTAACATTTTACTAATTGTTGTCACTTAACAACTCTTGTTGTTACTTAATTATTTGATTAACAACTCTTGTTGTTTACTTAATAATGAAATCATTACTAATTGTTGTTATTTAACAACACCACATAATTAACTTAATAATTTCCAACATGAAATTATTACTAATTGTTGTTATTTAACAACACCAAATAATTAATAACAATTAATTTCCAACACGAACACTGCTCACATAGGTGAGAAAGAAATTAAATTATCATTAGATTAAATTATTAAAAAAATAAATAGAGAAAATAATTATGTATCCAGAGAATTTAAGAAACATGTATCTTTACTCAAGCTACTGAATAATTTGCCATATGAGAATTTAAGAAACATGTCTCTTCTCCTTCATAATTCCACATATTGCAAATTATATATCAAGTAGCTTGGGTAAAGACACATGTTTCTTAAATTCTCTGGACACATAATCCTTGTCTCTATTTATTTTGTTGCTCATACATTGTAATCCATTTCTCTCCATTATTGGGGTTCAGTGAAAACTAACTTTTATTTACTAATTATTTTTTTAAAAAAAAATTATTGCATGATTTGAAATTATATCTATTTTCATTATAGAGCAAGCGAAATTTGAATTTTATTTAGTGAGGGTTCGAACTCTAAATTTTTTAGGAAGTCCTGTACATATTTTAGTCTACGTCTACAAACATTTTAATTTTTTTTTTTTTTGAAAAAAAAAATTATTTACTTTTTACTTTAAAATAATTAGTCGGAACTCATTTTTAGTCAATTTCTAATTAATGAAAAATCATCATTTTACCCTAGACGATTAATTTGTATATGAAAATATCCGAAAATTTTAACTAATTCAATTTTATACGTATACAAATTCATACTTTTTAATACAATGACTAACACTTTAAATGTAAAATTAAACTTATTCAAAACATTTATGAATTTTCATAGATACCAAATTTCAGATGTAAAAATAATAATTTTCCTTAATTAATGTTAGGTCATGTCTACAATATTTTAGGTGAAATCTTAAAGTGGCTACATTGACAAGGCTGTGATCTTAAAGTGGGTCTGTGAATGCTCATTAGTTCGTAAGTCATTAATTAAATACATGCGATCGCAACTTCGTATATGAAATTCACAAAGGATGAAATAAGAAATGATACTATGAATCATGGGGACAAAAAATTGGCTCAAGTTACAAACAGATGGTATTTTTCTTCCATAATCGGCTTAAAGTGGATGCATGCAATGCTTTTATTAAAAAAAATTAAATATAATACTCCGTTGAGATGTGTTAAATTTTTTAAAATCTTTTTTTCCCGTATTTTAATAATCACATGGATGGCTCGAGGCTTAGGCGAATTAAGTGATTGTCTAAAACCCCACATCTCCAAATAATATTTTAATTGATAACTATCATAAAATTTGTTTTTGTTTTGTTTTTTAAAAAAATTATATATTATATTATATTATATTATAGGAAGACTTAAATTTTATAGGCGTCTCATAATTCATACTCCAGTTAATAATTATCCTAAAATTAAAATTTGTTTTTGATATGGTGATAATCTCGCATTAAAAACATAATTCATTTCCTAATTTTATTGATTTATACGAATCATATATATTGTTTCCATGCATTATTCATTCTTTTAGCTACTAATGGCGATCAACAAACTGAGCGATACATGTTGGACAATTATGACTCATAGCGTCACTATTTGTACAGATCATGGTGTTGTTGTACAAATTAATTATGTGATAAAAAAGATTGCTCTCTTAACATTTGTGATTAGATCACCAAGATGTATAAATGATAGGAGGTCCTTATGATTTGTTCTTGGATTGAGAATGATATGAGACAGTATCAGTCCACGAAGGATAAATCATTAAATATCCATAGTCAGAGTATTATCGAGATTGGACATCGATAAATGCGTAAAAGACTAGCATTACACTTGTGCGTGTTGTGAGGGCATACCGGCATAGTTCTCATATATTTGGGTATATGATACTCATGCAAGTGTAATAGGAGGTTGTGTTTTACCGACGGTACGGGAGACAGCTTCGCTCTGGATAGACCCCCTCGGAATTCCATTGGTAGTATGACTATGTGTCTATGGAAGTCCGAAATCAGGGTAGGTGTATTTGGTCTTAACTTGAGACTTGCACTGCTAATACTTGCGACAATCAATATGCTTTGGTTTTGGTCGTCCAGGGCTTTAACAGGTTCGGTGTACGCCTCTGCTGGGTATATTGAGAATCGTAGTGTGTTGGGTGTGATGTCAAGACGGAAGTATCACTCCAGTCAGATGATGTCACGTAGGATACGGTACTAGTACTCTTATGTACTGCAGTCATCAGGATAAAATGACAATGTCATGTTTATCCGATATAGAGACTAGTTACCAGACATCCGACATGTGCTTCGTACGGGGCAGACACAATTCCAGCCCCAGGCCTAGCACGTGACATCCGATACTGGATCGACATACTCAATACTACGTATACTACGCCTGATATAGATCGCTTATTCCTGTAAGGATATTTCTGGAGAATTGGGTAGGCATGGCGCTTTGCTAAAAGCCAACCTTGTCTTGTAAATCGGTACAAACGTAGTACTAGGTACTTACGTGTTCGGATAGTCCGACGACCGAATTTACTGCCAACATATATGGGGATCTCATGGGTCGCTTCCCGAAGATTCACCGATGACGTATGACTCGCACTTTAATTAATCTGGGATTAATTAGATGAGAGAAAAATTAATCTGGGATTAATTGCGGAGATATTTTATCTGGGATAAGATATCATTTAAAGAGAGAGAACGATTAATTTGGAATTAATCGGTAAAATTAATATATTCGATATATTAAATGAAATTGGATTTCGACGCGGAATTAAAATTAGATTTTAATTCGGGCGAACGAGTTAATTTAGAATTAATTCGTTAGCGACGTGAATAGTGATTTCGCTATGCAAAATCATTTAATTACGTCGCAACGGAAAATTCGTTAATTTAGAATTAACAAACCCGAGCCCGAGATTGCTTGCGAGCGCATTCGCATTTCGAATTCGAGTGCGGCACGCAAGTCAAATCAAGTGTCAAATCGCTAGTCGCATCTAGCGTCACATCAATCGTCAATCAAGTGATAGATGTCTTTCACTTTGAGTGATTGACACAAGTCACTATTCATTGATTGATGTAAGTTGTTGGAATTTATTGCCTTGACTTTTTGTATTTGATAAATCAATTATTAGATTTTTGGTAATTGATTATTGTGTATTAGATACACAAAACTAAATACAAAAACACACTTTCATCTCTCTCTCTCTTTGACACACGGTTTGGAGCCAATTTCTTCTCACTCTCTCTCTCGGCAAAACAGCCCCTCTTCTTCTGTTTTCTAGTTCACCGAAAATGGCAAGAAGGAACTATGGAATTTTGTGGCAAAATTCCTAAGTGCTAGCACACTCTAGGAGACATACAAAAGTGATAGGGAACTCACTTCATGAGCTAGGAATCAACATAAGCTTGGAGCTTGCATGGAGGACCACCCATGGCCGATTCTTGGAGGAGGAAAACCAGTCACTGTCGTGAGCTGTTGAGGGCAGAAAAATGATTTTTTTCTTCACCGCATCGTCTCAACCGATCATTGTGAGTATTCCGCAACTCCTTGAATGTATTCGCATGTTATTTTCATTGCTTGAAATGATCTTGGGATGCTTAGATAATTCCAACAATACAGTTACCCAATGGCATGGTGGTGAAGAATTTATTGAATTTAGGCACTCTTTGGTGAGCTATACATCTTCCCAGCGGCGGGTAGTGAGGAATTTATTGAATTTAGGGACCGTTTGATGAGTTATAAGTAAGAGTTTAAACGCTACATTAAATATATAGTTAACATTAATTTATATTTTTACAAAATTATAATCTCTCGACACAATATTAATTTTCTATATACATTAACTTATATTCTAATTTTTATTTTACAGTTTATAAGCTAATTTATATTTTCGTACAACACTCTTACCAAATTCAACTGTACCAAATTTTAATATTAGCATGTCTACGGTTTCTCCGCTGACATGCTAATATCGTGGAGCTCGTAGGTTAATGTCACAAAGTATGGACAACATCTGCTTGTATATGATCGTTGTGGATATTATACCCTACATGATTGACTGCATGTTGATGAAGAGGCTCATGATGAACACTAAAAATTGTATATTTATTTAAAGAAAAATTAATCGTTTTATACTTATAGTTTCATTAATCTCCTTAATTTAATATATTTATTTAATAATAATTAAACTTATGTTTATTGTGATTTTTTATCTTTTATGTAGGTGAAATAATACTTTGGATGCATATCTAGAAAAATAGACTTGACATTTGGATTTTAGAGGCTGGAAACTTAATATAGCGTTCTAACAGTGTACAACTTAGGAAATTCTCGTCATGTGCAATGTTCGTATTTTAGCCATAATTTTTTACTCTGATATCAGATTGAGGCAATTCTAGTTCCAAATGAAAGAATACTCAAATATCTACAACTTTTCAGTTGACAAGATATCATAATTCTGAAGTTTTCAAGGTCGAAATTGATGAAAGATCTAAAGTGTATTATATGTAATTATTCAAGTCAAATCGCAAAAAAAATAAAATTAAAAAATATATATTTTTGATTGCAATCCACCGAAAATGGATTACCATCAAACATGCTTGCATGTTTGGTGAAATTTTTGCAATTGATTTTGCGTAAGCTGCACCTCATTTCTACAGTCCGATTTTCACAATTCTCTCTGAAAATTTGTGGAGTTTCAGCTCTTATATGTTTTATTTTCTTTAAAGCTTTCTTGTATTTTTTACAGTAATAAAATTATATGTGTTTTTATTTAAATTAAGACAAAAGAATTTTTTTATTGCAATCCACCGAAAATGGATTACCATCAAACATGCTTGCATGTTTGGTGAAATTTTTGCAATTGATTTTGCAAGAGGTAAGATGCACCTCATTTCTACAGTCCGATTTTCACAATTCTCTCTGAAAATTTGTGGAGTTTCAGCTCTTATATGTTTTATTTTCTTTAAAGCTTTCTTGTATTTTTTTCAGTAATAAAATTATATGTGTTTTTATTCAAATTAAGAAAAACGAATTTTTTTACTGGGGTCAAGGGATAAGCTTTTAATATCAAAATTATATTAATCTCACTTATATTATAATATATAAATTGTAATCTAATGATCAATATTTAATTTAAATCTGGATTAATTATTGACAAACTTTGTTACCGCCTTTATGGCTGATTTTATTTATTTGACATAATTGAGTACATAACTCGATTTATTATAGACAAATGTTATCACGCCTTTATGTCTGGTTTTATATGTTTTGGCATAATTAATTCCTGAAATAAATTAATTGTGTAATAATGACAATTTATATATTATAAAAAGTGAGATTTCTAATTTTGAAATATTAAAAGTAGATCTCATAGCCCCATCATTTTATTTTATTGTTGCAGTTTAATTTTAAATTTCTAACCATTTCAAACAATTCACTCATATTATTTTCACTCAAATTATTATTTTATCCTATTAAATATATTCCATGTGAATCGACCTGGGACTTATCAGGTTATTTTATTATTTTGACACTCTTATACTTGAGAGTAAAGAACTACTTTTTGAGTGTGTCAAGTTTTTGGCGCCGTTGCCGGGGAATATAATTTAGTAGATAGAATAATAATTTAACATCCCTGTATATTTTTTCTTTTCTTTTCTTTTTATTTTATTTTATTTTTATTTTTTATTTTCTCTATCTCATTTTTTAACACTACATTTGTATTTTTTTGGTCATTTGTTTTAAATTTTTTTTCTTCCGTTCATTTATTTATTATTTTTTCTTTTTATAAGTATTTCATTTGTATTTTTAAATTTTAGCAAATAGTCTGCATGAGATATTTGTCTCGATCATCTAGCGGTAGATTAAATAGAGAGTCTTCATCACCTTCATCGTCGGTCAAAATGGCCGAGAACCAAAATGAAAATCCACCAGACCGAGATAAAAATCCAATTGATCAGGTAGAACGTGAGTCTCAGCATGGCGATCATAATCATCCTAGCTAGGACACTCAGAGAATTCATGAATCCAACCAGGATAGGATCACCATCTTGCATTGCTTTCCCCCCAGATGCATCATCTTTCAATTTCAAACAAGTATCATCCAACTTTTACCTACATTCCACGGTCTTGAATCAGAAAATTCTTATCAGTACTTGAGAGAATTCTAAGAGGTATGTAGTACTTTCACTGATCAAAATTGCAGCATTAATATAATTCGATTAAAGTTTTTTCCTTTTTCTTTAAAGGATAAAGCGAAAATTTGGTTGCAGAACCTTAGGTCATGATCCATTAGAATATGAGATGATTTGCAAGAGCAGTTTCTGAAAAAATTCTTTCCCCCTCACAGGACAAACTCCTTTAAGAGGAGAATCACAACTTTTACACAAGAGTCAGGGGAAACACTTAACCAATATTGAGAGGTAGAATGTTTGTCCACATCACGGGTTTGAAACATGGAGGCTGGTTTCCTACTTCTACGAAGGTTTAACACCCAAAGGTAGACAAGTAGTGGAAATGATGTGTAATTGTGAGTTTAGAGATAAAAATCCCGAAAAATGCACTAGATTACCTAGAACATATAGCAGAGAATGCACAACAATGGGACACAATTGGTCCTTATGAGTCATCCGTAAAACCATAGCCATCTGGCAGATGTATGTTTAAGCTTAGGGAAGACCATGACCTTTCTGCTAAATATGCATCTCTAGCTAAATGGATTTCTTGATGAAGAAATCTATATGGAACAGCCGGAAGGTTTTGCGTCCAGCGAAAACTTGGGCATGGTATGTAAGCTTAAGAAGTCCATTTATGGACTTAAACAAGCTTCACGAAGTTGGAATCTTCGATTCGACGAGATTATTAGATCGTCTAGTTTTCTCAAGAATTCGGAAGAATCCTGTGTGTATCAGAAGGCCAGTGGGAGCATGGTCGTATTTTTAGTCCTATATGTTGATGACATCCTAATCATTGTGAATGATTTAGGTATGTTACAAAGCGTCAAAACATACATCTGTAAGAATTTCTCCATGAAGGACCTGAGAGAAACTTCCTATGTTTTAGGGATAAAACTCTATAGAGATAGACAAAGGAGGCTGATTGGGTTATCCCAATCAACGTACATAGATAAGATCTTGGAACGGTATAGTTTTGGTAAATGTAAGGCAGCAAACATTTTGTTCAGACATGAGATTCATCTTTCAAAGAAGATGTGTCCACAAACAGAAGATGAGAATGTTAGAATGTCTAACCAACCTTATGTTTAGTGTTTGGGTAGCATAAAGTATGCCATGTTATGTACAAGGACTGATATCAGTTTCGCTGTTAGCGTAACTAGTCGATATCAGTCCAATCCAGGTAATGACCATTGGATGACCATTAAACATATCCTAAAGTATCTTAAAGGTACCAAGGATAAGTTAATAATTTATGGAGGAAACGAACTGCAGGTTAATGGGTATAGAGACTCCGATTTCCAATCGGATCCCGATGATAGAAAATCTACATCTGGATTTGTCTTTACCCTTAACAGAGGTGCAGTTTGTTGGAAGAGTTCCAAACAGGGATCGACAGCTGATTCCACCACTGAGGCGGAATATATTGCAGCTTCTGAAGCTGCAAAAGAGGCTGTGTGGATAAAGAACTTTATCACAGAATTGGGAGTTGTCCCAAGTATCGAGAATGCGATTCCGTTATACTGTGATAATACTGGAGCCATTGCGCAAGCAAAGGAACCGATGGTGTATCAGAAGTCGAAGTATGTGGAATGCAAGTACCACATCATTCGAGAGATCGTGTCGCGAGGGGCTATTGCCGTGTGCAAGGTACCGAGTGAAGATAATGTAGCAGACCTACTGACGAAGGCCATACCTCCGAAGCTGTTTGATAAACACGTGGAGTCGATGAGTATTAGATACAATCGATATTGGCACTAGAGCAAGTGAGAGATTTTGTTGGGGTTGGTGCTCAGAGCGCCAATTCCCGGTTGTATTTCTTTTGAATACTTCTGTAAAATATTATTATTATGAATAATATATGCGGTTTCTATAATATAATCTATCTTATTAAATGGTAAAGATGTAATGACCTTAGAATGATTAGTCATGGTATTGTTGCAAAAGCGTCGCAATTGACATTGAGTAGTATCATGACATTGTCATTCTCAGATTGTCCCTGGTCAAGGTTTACACTACTTGGTCAGTATCGTAAACCTGTTGAGACCAGTACATGTCGTATACTGGAATATAAGATTCCAATGGTTTCTCAATGAACCATTAGTCTTGGAGACTAGTATAGACGTGTAGGTGTTTATAGCGGATAAACACTGAACGACTCACCGAAGATTCTTAATGGATGGTACATCAGCGTCAATAAGAATCTTCTCGGGTTGAGTAGCACTTGTGATTCTTAGACTTGAGATGCCATTGTGGGCACATGAGACATCTTCTACACTTAGATGGCAGTCACGTCACCGATCTATTTAGATCAGACCTCCGCCTATTCGTTGGGTATAGACAGATCCTCAGGGTGTCTTATGTGTATCAAGATAAGATCCGTCAGTTCTGTGTATCAGAGCATAGGTAGTCCATATGATTAGCAATCAGATAAAACCATGGGCCCGTGGTAAAGTTTAGAAGCTAGTTCTAAACATTCTTTTAGAGATTGCTAATGGAATAGTCGACTGGATAATCCCCGTAGAGATTTGACGTTTACATCTATATCTCTGGGATTTATCCGGATACCTGTGACTGAGGAATTATACATTTGCCATGACCTCGACCTGTATGGTTCAGCGAGATTATCCGTGATCGTCATAATTTATGGGTGGATAAATTATGGAGACAAAATTTGATTTCGCGACGGATATACCTGAATCTAGAGAGTCTCAATAATGAAACATACTCGTAGAGCACTAGAGCAACATTAATAAATAATATTGATTATTTATAAAGTCGTTTAAAGGTTAAACGCAAGATACATGCTAAAGGGACCCGATAGTCATTTGCTTGATTATTGTGTATTTACATTTAATACTTGATTAATTAAATACACATTAAGTAATAGTCAAATTGATATATTTGACTTATATCCTAAATGAATATATGTTTTTGATATTTAATGTAAATATTATACATATATTTAATATATTTGTTTTTGATTAATTAATAATTATTTAATTGTTAAATGATTAAATTAATTAAAATATAAATATCTTACATTAGGATTTTTGATTTAAATGATATGTTGCATTTTTTGACTTTATTACAAATATCATTAAAGTGTTTTTAGATATTTATGCAAGTTGATTAATGAAATGCAAATGAAATTGAAATTTTTTATCTTGTATTTCGCTTGGCCAATTCGGCCAAGGCTAAAAATAAAGCATGTATTATTGTTTTCATTTCATTTTCATTTAGTAACCTAATACACTTTACAAAGAAAAACTCCATTGAAGAAACAAAAGAAAGCTTGTGAAAAGAAAGGAAAAATCAAGAAAGTTTTGATTTTAGTAAGTTCTTCAACTTACTATTAGTAAGGAAAATGTTCCTTAGGATCTAGGCTTTAACATATGATGTTCTTAGGTTATTTCTTTCTTTATTCTTTTGTTTTTTTTTTTATGGAAGTTTTGATGGAAGTGTTGAGCATGTGTGATGAATGAAGATTGTGACTATTGTAGTGTAAACTTTCTTTTAAGGTTTTGGAAACCATGTTGCTAATCTAGAGTTATTGACCCACTCTTAAATGACCTAGATTTGATCTTGAGTTGTTTCATTGTGTTGAGACTTGGATTGGATGGAAGAATGATGATTAAAGTAATTGATTTAAACTATTTGGTCTAATTTGTCCAATTTGAGGAAATTGAAAAATTAGGGTTCATGACCAATTCCAAATTTGGGTCTTTCATATATGTTGTGTATTTGGATGTGTATATGATGCATATAAAGTTTCATGTTGATTGGATTACATCTTGATGTGTTTTGAAGCATGAAATGACAAAGTGCACAAATGACACCCCTTTGGAGGCTCTCGGCCAAGAATAAGAAATTTGGGGATTTGGTTGCTTTTGGTGTTTTGATGTTTTGAACATGCTAAGTTCATCTTTAAAATGATTTAGAATCATTCAAAATTGATTTGATCAATTTCGTAAAATTAAAATGGAAAATACCAAATGTAAGGGCAATTTGGTAAATTCACTTAAATATGATTTATTGAATTTATTTTCATAATTTGATTATTGGAATATTAAATAAATATGTTTATTTAATTAATCCGAGAAAAAGTTTTGAAATCGGAAAATACGATTTTCCACCGCTTCCGCTGCGTTACCGGATTCAGCCCCTAAAAACCCCTACAAAATGGTATCAGAGAAAGTCTGATTCTAGGCCACTTAAAATGATTAGCCTTCATTGAATCAATGTTTAATCATGTTTTCTTGACTTTATGCATGCTTATTAGAATCTAATTTGATTAGACTTAGGGTGTATGACACTTAGCGGAAAATCCCTAATTAATAAGGTTTTAATGTAATTATGTATTTGATGCATGTTATATGGTCTGTCTTGTCAATACGGTTTATGAATACTTCTCTGTGACTGCATCCGAGACCGTGCCTCTACTGTGAGGGTGTAGCCGATAGAGATTTATTTATACCGGATGTATATCCAATACTAGGTAAATTCAAGTAAAAACGGAATTCTGAACGTGCCCTAGCTGTCAGGATTACGTAAGTAACTTGAGTTTATCATTGACGAGTTTAACCTTGGTACGTCTCCTTGTGGGCCTGCCTTCGCAGCGACAACGAGAAACGACCAGGACCGGAAACCCAGGAGTCATTAGAGAATGATTGACAAATGAGTTGTCTACCTGATGAATATACGTAGGCGAGACCGTGCCTCTGCTGTGAGCCGAAATATTTCACGGGATCCACCTTTCACTATTAGTATTTAATTTAATTATTAAATCTTTGTATTCTGTTTGAGGATTACAGTATTGCATGATTTAGTGGGAGGGGCATTTTTAGATTAAAAATTCATGATCTAGTTTATGCTTTTGATATTATATGAAACTATTTATTTTCTGCTAACCGTTTTTCGTGATCTATATGATAGATTGGCGATGGCGGCACAATCCACAAATCAGTTTGCGCGTATGCTTGATGCGAACAAACTGAAAGGCGCTGAGAACTTCGCTGACTGGGAATTGGATTTGAGGATTGTCCTCGATTCCGAAAAGCTGCTGGGATATGTTCTTGAGGGTCTGTTGCCCCTTGCTGTGGGTGCGGATGCTTCGGAGGAGGAACGCCAAGTTTTTGAAACTTGGAAGGATGATGATTTAAGGGTAAATCGTACATCCTTAGTTCACTGTCTCCGAAACTCAAGCAACAGTACTATGGTATGCTAGATTCTTATAGTATGATGACGCGATTGAGACAATCGTTTGAGAACCAAGAACAAGTGATTGTTCAAAAAGTCGCCATGGAACTGTTCCATGCGCGTCTGGATGAGGGGCAAAATGTTAGCCCACATGTTCTTCAGATGATCGATTTGATCGATCAATTGAGGCAACATAATCTCATCTGAATGACATTCTCGGTAGGAGTGTCATTCTTGGTTCACTTCCAGCTTCATTTCGCCAGTTCGTGATGTACTTCAACATGAACAGGACTGTCTGTACCTACCAGGAGCTACATAGGATGTTGCTCACGGCAGAAGAGGATCTTAAGAAGGGAGTACCGACTCGCCCACCTAGATCTACTTCTCTCTCTGCTTCTTCCCAAGTATGGTCCAAGGGAAAGAAGAAGAAAGAGAGGAAAGAAGGCTTTCGGTCCTCAACAGAAGGCGAAGATTGTTAAGCCCAAGAGGGCTTCTGAAGACAAATGCCACCACTACGGCAAAGTCGGGCATTGGAAAAGGAACTGTCCTGATTACATCACCCAACTGAGGAGAGACAGAGCATCTACATCAGGTATTTTTATTTTTCCAGTTATTGATTTATCTTTGGCTTGTGAAGCCGTTACATCCAACTGGATTTAAATTCTGCTTGTCCCATTCACATTTGCAATTCGTTGCAGGTGCTGAAGGAAAGTAGGAGGCTGAAGCCCGGGGAGATGCAGTTGCGGTTCGGGAGTGGAGACTCTTTGGATGCAGTTGCAGTGGCAGTATGCGAGATCTCATTGCCGAATGAGACACTTTTGTTAAATGAATGCCATTTTGTACCTGGATGTGTAGCTAATATTATATCACTTTTGTATTGGATACATAAGGCTTTTGTATTAATATTAAGAACAGTTCTTTATATTTATATGATAGTAATAATATTCAGATCCTTTGTTGTCCAAACCAGCATGGTCATTATACATTGCAAACTTCAAAAGATATATTAAATACTGGAGTTAATAAACGTAGTTTACCTGTAATTAATAATACTGAACTTTGGCATATAAGACTTGGTCACATTGGCGTTAAACGCCTTACCCAATTGGTTAGGAATGGTTTGATACCAGATCTTACCATTGAATCTTATCCAACTTGTGAATCATGTATTCAGGGTAAGATGACCAAAGCCCCATTTTCTGGTGTTGGACACCGTGCCACCAACTTACTGGAACTCGTACATTCTGATGTATGTGGTCCACTAAGTCAAACTGCTCACAATGGTTATACGTACTTTGTTACCTTTACCGATGATCTGTCACGGTACGGTTATGTCTATTTGATGAGACATAAATCGGAAACCTTTGAAAAGTTCAAAGAGTTCCGAAATGAATTAGAAAAACAAACTGGTAAATATATTAAATGCATTCGATCAGATTGAGGCGGCGAATATATGAGTGGTGAGTTCATGGATTATAAGAAGGCAAATGAGATTCTCGCTGAATATACTCCTTCAGGTACTCCACAGCACAATGAAGTGTCTGAGAGGAGAAATCAGACTCTATTGGATATGGTCCGATCAATGTTGAGTTTCACAGATTTGCCCTATTACTTATGGGGCTACTCTCTCTTAACAGCCGCACATCTTTTTAACAAAATTCCTTCAAAAGCTGTTCCTACGACTCCGTATCAGATATGGTTCGGTAGGAGACCAAATCTTAATTATATTAAGGTTTGGGGTTGTCCTGCCTATGTCAGGGTGACTCAGCAAGATAAGCTTTCGCCTCGAGGGCAAAAGTTTAGGTTTGTCGGATATCATTCGAATACGAGGGGATATCTGTTCTATGATACCGAGCATCGAAATGTGTTCGTAGCTCGCTTCGAAAAATTTCTAGAAGTAGAATTTTTGTCAGAATGTGGTAATCATAGACAGGTTGAGCTTGATGAAGTCCAACCTGAAAACAACGAACCAACGGAGGAACCTGAAGTTCAAGTAGATGAAGGACCTTCAACACACACACTCCGTAGGTCGGAAAAGGGTATCTAGACCTCATGAACGCTTGTATTTGATACAAGAAAAGAGTCTGGATGTTCTCTTAGTTGAAGAGACATATCATTTCACCTATAGAGAAACGATGTTGGACATCGACTACGTGAAATGGCAAAGTGCCATGAAATCCGAGATAGACTCAATGCATGAGAATCAAGTTTGGGACTTGGTTCCGCTTCCCAAAGGAATTGTTCCTACCGGTTGTAAATGGGTTTACAAGAGGAAGCGCGGGCCTGACGGTAAGGTTGAAACTTACAAGGCCCGACTGGTAGCAAAAGGTTACACGCAGCGACCTGGCGTCGACTACGATGAAACTTTTTCACCAGTAGCAATGCTTAAGTCTATTCGGATTTTGCTTTCTATAGCTGTGTATCATGACTACGAGATTTGGCAAATGGATGTCAAAACGGCTTTTCTAAATGGATTTCTTGATGAAGAAATCTATATGGAACAGCCAGAAGGTTTTGCGTCCAGCGAAAACTCGGGCATGGTATGTAAGCTTAAGAAGTCCATTTATGGACTTAAACAAGCTTCACGAAGTTTGAATCTTCGATTCGACGAGATTATTAGATCGTCTGGTTTTCTCAAGAATTCGGAAGAATCATGTGTGTATCAGAAGGCCAGTGGGAGCATGGTCGTATTTTTAGTCCTATATGTTGATGACATCCTAATCATTGGGAATGATTTAGGTATGTTACAAAGCGTCAAAGCATACATCTGTAACAATTTCTCCATGAAGGACCTGGGAGAAGCTTCCTATATTTTAGGGATAAAACTCTATAGAGATAGACAAATGAGGCTGATTGGGTTATCCCAATCAACGTACATAGATAAGATCTTGGAACGGTATAGTTTTGGTAATTTTAAGACAGCAAACATACCGTTCAGACATGGGATTCATCTTTCAAAGAAGATATGTCCACAAACAGAAGATGAGAAGGTTAGAATGTCTAACCAACCTTATGCTTCGTGTTTGGGTAGCATAATGTATGCCATGTTATGTACAAGGCCTGATATCAGTTTCGCTGTTAGCGTAACTAGTCGATATCAGTCCAATCCAGGTAATGACCATTGGATGGCCATTAAATATATCCTAAAGTATCTTAAAGGTACCAAGGATAAGTTACTAATTTAGGGAGGAAACGAACTGCAGGTTAATGGGTATACAGACTCTGATTTCCAATCAGATCCCGATGATAGAAAGTCTACATCTGGATTTGTCTTTACCCTTAACGGAGGTGCAGTTTGTTGGAAGAGTTCCAAACAGGGATCGACAGCTGATTCCACCACTGAGGCGGAATATATTGCAGCTTCTGAAGCTGCAAAAGAGGCTGTGTGGATAAAGAACTTTATCACAGAATTGGGAGTTGTATGACCAATTCCACTCTTAAATGACCTAGATTTGATCTTGAGTTGTTTCATTGTGTTGAGACTTGGATTGGATGGAAGAATGATGATTAAAGTAATTGATTTAAACTATTTGGTCTAATTTGTCCAATTTGAGGAAATTGAAAAATTAGGGTTCATGACCAATTCCAAATTTGGGTCTTTTCATATATGTTGTGTATTTGGATGTGTATATGATGCATATAAAGTTTCATTTTGATTGGATTACATCTTGATGTGTTTTGAAGCATGAAATGACAAAGTACACAAATGACACCCCTTTGGAGGCTCTCGGCCAAGAATAAGAAATTTGGGGATTTAGTTGCTTTTGGTGTTTTGATGTTTTGAACATGCTAAGTTCATCTTAAAAATGATTTAGAATCATTCAAAATTGATTTGATCAATTTCGGATTAAAATGGACTAAATACCAAGTGTAAGGGCAATTTGGTAAATTCACTTAAATATGATTTATTGAATTTATTTTCATAATTTGATTATTGGAATATTAAATAAATATGTTTATATAATTAATCCGAGAAAAAATTTTGAAATCGGAAAATACGATTTCCCACCGCTACAATTGGATTCAGCCCCTAAAAACCCATACAATTGGAGCTTAATGTTTTTAGTATGTGCAAGCAACCATATGATGATGACTCTGAAAATGAGAATATGGAACTAATTGAACCAATTTTGGAAGAACATATTTGGGGGAGTGAATCTGACCATATGAAAACCTGTACATCTAATTTTCTAAAATCAAGTACACAATCATATTTAGATTTTTCTTTACTTGATTCTACACAGGTACTAGAAGACGATGTAGAGAAATAAAATTTTGACGAACTATGAACAGTTGAAGAAGAGAAACATGAAGAAGCACCCAAATTGGAATTAAAGATTCTGCTTGAAAGATTGAAATATACATTTCTTAAAGATAAACAAACTTACCATGTGGTAATTTCTTTTTCTCTGAAAAGCAATCAAAAAGGTAAGTTGTTAAATATGTTGAGAGAACATAAACATGGAATTGAATGGACTTTAAAAGATATAAAATGCATTAATCCTTTAAAATGGACACGCAGAATACATTTCAAAGATAATGTCAAAAAACGTCAACCACCCAAAAAAATATTAATCATTTACAAGAAAGAAGTGGTTAAAACAGAAGTCCTTAAATTTCTTTATTCATTCATCTCTTATATATCTGGTTTGGAGAAAAACACCTATGCTAAGAAACAGAGAGCTAAACAATTAGATGTTTGTTATAAATACGCACGTTGGACATGCAACACTTGTTGTCATTCTTTAGGAATGATGTCTAATAATTGCGAAGAAAAAAATCAATCCATTAAAGGTGGCTTGAGTAAAGAGTCATTAGATAATATATCATTGACTTTTAAGAGGCATCCTAGTGGATTTGATAGACTGATTCACAACTTACATACATAATTTCAAAAAGAAAGACAAAAATAGAGTCTTGGAAATCTGACTTTAAAAAACCATATTTGCCAATTTATAAGAAAATTAGATGAGAAGCATATCATCGACCTAAACTGCAGTCACCCAATTTTGAGTATTGGGAAGAGTCTTATTAGTAAATTATGACATTATTATATTTATTTGTATTAATCAAAACACACCATTATATGTGTGCAATTTTAAGTGTCGGGTTGAATGTTTTGATTTGGGCACGGAACCTTGTAAATTGATGATGAGAATTGTGTTGTTTGAGTTTGGACCAGAGGTCCTATTTGTAGGTTTGATAGCTATTCAGTCTTTGTGGTGCTAGATTATGATCCAGGATGTCCAGTTTTAGGATACACCATGCCTTATTTTCTGTAAATTTGGAGGTTTATGGAGATGAGTTAATCATCTCTCCTGACGGTAGCATCTTGCATTTGGCGGGGTATTACAGCTTAGATCTGTAAATCAGTTTGGTTTGATTAGTAGCATATCTATAATATCCCCGATATCCATATCGATCGAGAACTTGAATGAAAGCTATTAAATTTGAAATGTAAGCATTGAATTTAATTCTGTTTCAACTTTAATGATTCGGATTTCAACTTTAATATCCTGATATAGGTACCAGGAATACATTAACAAAACCCATCTAGAAATGTAATTTTGTAAAATGCATCAACTTAAGTCGGGATCTTTCACCATCTTTGAGAGATAACTTAGCCACAAATTTGTCTTGAGCATCAACACCTTATCATGTGGCAATGTAATTGTTAAATCTTTTTTTTTTTTTTTTCCATGTGAATATTGATTGCTAATGTAATTATGTATGATTTGCATGTGATGCCACTAATTATTTTATCTTTCTTGAATTGGGCCAGCTTGTTTTGGCCATTTTGTCAAAATGGAGGAAGAATCAAGTAAAGCAAAGAAATATTAATTTAGTAAGTTGAAAGTTTGAGAAAGAATATAAAGTTAGAGACACAAATTCTTGCGGTTTAGGGGTTGCCTTGCCATTATACCAAGTATCATTTGTCGGATGGCTCACCGACAGTCAAATACTTTTTGTATAAATGTCTCCTGTGTTTCATTTTTGAATTATTGTGCTATGAGATATAGCTCAAAATCCGACTTTCGGGTTATAAGTTCGAATTCATGTAGTATTTTTCTGTAAGAGTCTGAGATAGTCGGAGATTTTATATGTTCCACTTAAATTGAAAAAATTGATTTAACGACGAAATTTTCAAAATTTTAAAAAAAGAATATTATGACACCACATGAACAATAAAAATATAGATTGCTAATATGAAAATATGCTTCTTTGGATTCCCATACGACTCTTGTCCTCTACTTCTGAACTTTTGTCGGTTTGCATTAAAAAGAGAGATTGACATTTTTTCCTATGATCACCCTAACTTGAAAAAAAAAAGGGAAATTTTTAATGATCATCCGTTACTTTATTTAAATACAAAATTAATCTCAACTCAAATAAATATTTTTATCAACTAAAAAACTTGAAAGTGGATAACATTAATCCTAAATTCACTTTTTTTTTCACAATTCACCCCGTGAAATCATTCAATCTCACAAAAAATTCAAAAGTTTGTAATTTCACTTTGTTATGTGTTTCTGGTTGCTTTAGTTTGAAATGAGTGAAATTATAGTTTAAATGTATTTTAAGTAACATTAAGTATGTATGAATTTTTTTTGTATTTTAAGAAACATTTACTTGTTTTTTACTTGAATGATATATGGTATAACTATTAGAAAACTTAGGATAAATTATATTCACCTATATTATGAAAATAGGTTAGAAAAATGAATTTTTGAAATCAAAATAAGATGTTGGATTACGATTTTGGTGACTAATGTCTTGTGATTTCAGGGATTGATTTTCAACTTGTGAGGGAAGGTAATTTGCTCTCAAAACATTTTTATTTGACTATTAATCATTATTATAAATTTCTCCTTAAAAAATCAAGGCAAATGAAGGACAAATATCTCTTTGACTGTCTTTTTAAATTTTAAATTTAATTTAAATAAAAAAATATTTTTATAAGATTTAACGTGATAACATTTATATAAAAAAACATAATATCTAAAACATGCTAAATTTTTCCCTCAATACGTAGTTATCAAAAAACATTAAAAAACATCACTCAAATTCATTTTGATACTATAGGCAATTAACACACGCCAACAAATGTTTTTGAGTAATGATATGTTCATAAAAAATAATAAAAAAATTGGGAAATTACCCACTATCAGATTCCCTACATCCACCCGTGCTATTCTAATATTTCATTTTTTCTATTGAGTTCGAGTCTGTGATGTATTTCTTATAAAAATTTAAGATAATTAAATATTTTACTTATTTCGTTGAAGCCGAGCTTTCTAACATTTTCAAAAAATAAAAAGGCAAAATCTAGATTCACACTGAAAAATTACCATCTCCAATTAGAATATTGTAAAAACTAAAAACAACAGAGAAATAAATAGTAAATGACATAATCATTATGGGGTAAAGCTACAATCTGCCACATAAAAATTGATTGGGTTATAAAGAAATTATGAGAAAATTTCAAGACAGAACAAAAAAAAAAAAAAAAATGTATGTTTTGTTTATTGCAAGATGAGCAAAAGCAATTTGTAAATAAATTTTGAGAAAGTAGCATTTATGACATTAAAGCATTAAATTTTGATTTGGACATCCAAAAAGCATTTAAATATAATCCTATCAAATTGGTTGGATTTTGTTATTTAAAAAAGAGGCTCTTATGCTAGAGTAGTAATGGCCACATGTTTCTGCATATAACCCTTCAGGGAATATTACATGTCTTTTTTTGAAGTGGGGGGTCTTTCTATCCATTATTATATATTATTATTATTATTATTATTCTTATTATTCTTATTATTATTATTATTATTATTATTATTATTATTATTATTATTATTATTATTATTATTATTATTATTATTATTCTTATTATTTTCTTCTGAGACATTCCCCTTGCCTCATATTTCTATCATCCCATTAACCCCACCTCCACAAAAAAGGAAAAAAAAAAACAGGCCTTCACATTAACACTCTGCCTCTCTTTACCATTTGACCCCGCCAGCTCTTTTATTTTCCCCAGGAAAAAATACAACCAATATCTAGACCCGGCCACCAGTTTGGAGCCGAACCAAACGGTTTACGATTCCAATTTGTTGAAACTGTAGAACTGGACCGAACTAGAAAAAACCAGTTCGATTCCGATTTAGTCCTCAATTTTTGGAAAAAAATAGTTCTGGTCCGATTCTGAAATAGATTTTGGAACTGGATGTAATCGTAACATTATGATTCCATCTAATTCAATTACGGTTCGATTTCGGTTCCTAATCGGAACCGTGGCCGGGTATACCAATATCGCGACAATCATATTCATGTTATGATAAATAAGACTGCTATATGGCGCTTGCACTTAAACTTTATGTTTAGATCGTATTAAGAGAAATGTTAGGGACTTTGAATTATAAAACATGCTTCTTTTGAGCTGATATGGGATGGTTGATTTAATAATTTGGTCACTAACAAGTTAGTGCCACACATTTTTTAAAATAATGTTATGGATTTAATAATACAAAGAAGACTTCATGGGTCATGCTGCCTTGTATCCCTAAATAAGTAAAGATGCTTAATGATTTATATACCCTTTAGTGTAAAGAGATGATTTATCCTTAAGAGGTGTAGTTTGGTGGTAAATGTTTTAAAACTTGATTTTCAAGTCCTGCGTTCGAGTTTATAAGATATATTTTTTACAAGAACTTGAGACAATCAGTAATTTTACTAGTTCCGTTTAAATTCGGATTGGGTGGTTTAGCTTGGGGTTTCCAACGTTCGAAAAAAAGTAAAGAGATGACTTTTGGATTTTAGATGTGAAAATTAAATATTATAAGGGTCACTTTGTCATTAAATATTATAGGGGTATGTTTTGGTGGCAAAAGTTTTAAAATTTGATTATCAAGTCCTACGTTCGAGTTTATGAGGTGTATTTCTATAAGAGTTTGAGGCAATCAGAAATTTTACTAGTTACACTTAAATCTGGATAAGGTGATTTGACTCGGGGTTTCCAACTTTAAAAAAAAAAAAAAAAAGTAAAGAGATAACTTTTGGATTTTAGATGTGAAAATTAAATATTATAGGGGTAACTTTGTCATTTAAATAGAAGATGAGGACGTATTTGTAACAATAATGAAAACTAGGTTGATATTTGAGAAAACGGTAAGATTTTGAGTTGTCGCCCATTTTCTGTATTTTAAATCATCTCGTGGACTGAAATCTTACTGTCGTTTCTCTCTCTTTCTCAAGTCGTTTCATTCATTCATATCATACAAACAAAGACATCACACTACGCGTTGTAAGCATAAAAATAACAAATATTTTTTTTTCATATTTTTGTAACTGTTGATAAATCTGAATTTGTTGAAAAAACAATCTGAGGGAATCCAATTCTTACCTTAACAAGCTGGATTTCAATCTCTGGATTTCATTTTTTTTTAGAATCTCGAAAAAGCTACAGTTACAGGTCCAGCACCAGCTCGCTCCAAGCTGAATTCCAATTTTCGTTGTTTCAACTCCGCAAAAACGACACTCAAATTATCGTTTTTGGTTTTTCGAAATGGCCAAGCGAGGATACAAGCTCCGTATCCTTTTCTTCATTTTTCCCTCTAACTTTTGAATGCTGAGCTTGGATTTGTTCTTTGATTCTATTATTTTTCTTAGCTTCCTGTTAAACAAATTTGGTCTTTTTTTGTTGACTATGACTTGGATTTATAGTTTTAGTGTGAGGAATATGATGTTCAAAATGTCCCAATGGGACGTCCTTGATGGGGGTAGGCTCAGGATCTGAACTTGAGTCCCTGGTTCGAATCGCGTTTCTTATAACTGGTTGAGACAGTCGGTAGTTTTATTATACATTTAAATTCAGAAGGAGTGGTTTGACATCGAGATTTCTAACGATTCAAAAAAAAATTATGTTCAATTCTAGCTGCAACTTTTTTTTTTTTTTTTTTTTTTTTTTGCTGAATTTGTTTGTGCTCTGTTTGGAAGCTAAGAAAATAGAGGAATAGGTGAAGAAAGTTAAAAGTTTCAGTCTTTATGATATTTGTCCTGAGCTTGACTTATAAGAAAACTTGGAAATCCTAAGTTCAATAAGATGAAATTAAATAAAGTTATAGAAAATGTGTATTTTCTTGACTGAAATCAATGTAGAGGAATTTGTGGCACATTCAGCTAATGTGAATTGTCTAAGTATTGGGAAGAAAGCGTGTAGGCTTCTTGTCACTGGTGGAGATGATCACAAAGTGAATCTTTGGGCAATTGGAAAGCCCAATTCATTGATGGTTAGTTTCTTATCTTCTTATAGACTACTTTTCTTGTACTTCAATCTTGAAATTATTGCTAGTTCTCGTTATTTAGCATTTGAAATGTAATTTAGATGTCTATTGTGTTGTCAGCCCTTTTCTCTTTTTTTTTTTTTAAAAAAAAATAATCTACTGAGAATTGGCGATTTGCTTTCCTTTGTTGATTTATTATTGTTTGTAACTGAATAAGTTTGTGGTATAAATGTATGGAATTATTAAACTTAATAGTTTCCTTTAATTTTTAGTTTAATTTTAAAGTATTACGTTGATTGCATATAAGCATAATTTTTTGGGAACCACCCACCGTGTATGACAAATTAATTATTCTACTTGTGTTAATATGCAGAGCCTGTGTGGTCATTCAAGTCCAGTTGAATCGGTGGCTTTTGATTCAGCGGAAGTTTTAGTGCTTGCTGGAGCTTCAACTGGTGTGATAAAGCTGTGGGATTTGGAAGAATCAAAGAGTAAGTTGATGAATCAATTCATTTTTCATGTTTAGTCAATGCTTCAAATTCTCGTTCGAGGAACCTGTTGATTGTTTTGTGTCTATGATGGTATGACCCATCAAATAGTACACTTGAGATGTAGAATTTTGAACCAGAGTGTGTTACAAATAATAAAGATGAGGTCGCTAATCAAAATTGTAAACACGAGGTCATCAATATAGGGGTTTTGACATGCTAATGGGACTCGAAAAGTCCATACCAGACTGATGTTTTCTGCAAGATCCACCAGCTGTCCATATTATACTGCATGAGGTAGCAATAGCATAACAGTAATTTGTTATTGAACTTCTAAATTTCTAATCTATTTCTATTTTTCTTGAAGTGTAGTGGTTCGCACGCTTACAGGGCATAAATCCAATTGCACTGCTGTTGAATTCCATCCATTTGGTGAGTTCTTTGCGTCTGGTTCCATGGACACAAATTTAAGGATCTGGGATATCAGAAAGAAAGGCTGCATTCACACATACAAGGGCCATACGCGAGGGATTAGTACTATCAGATTCACTCCTGATGGTCGTTGGGTAGTTTCTGGTGGATTTGATAATGTTGTAAAGGTATGAATGGCTAACAATATTTTATGCTTGAAGTAAAATTTCTTTTCAATTTATTTGTCAATGTGTCCTTGTCGCTGTTGACCAGGTGTGGGATCTTACTGCTGGAAAACTCTTGCACGATTTTAAGTTTCACGAAGGGCATATCAGATCGATAGACTTCCATCCCCTAGAGTTTCTTCTGGCCACGGGTAAGTATGGAATATCTGCAGGGTTCCCCATGAGTTCCTTTGCATGTATATATGTTCATAAGTTTCCTTGGTTTCACTTAGTAGTTGTCCATCCAAAGTTATGTTTCCATTCCTAGACCCAAGAAGACAACGCGTTTGTTCTAGATTTACCATGTTTCAGTCACCTTGAGGCTTGATCGCTCTGTTCTATTTATATTTCTTCTTATTATTAATCTTCTTTTTCCTTTTCTTTCTTGGTGGGTGGCATGGGAGGGCTCCTGTAAACTCAAGTTCACAATATTTGTGGAGATAGGTTGTTGTCCTGTTGATTGTTGTTACCTATATTACATTGTAATTTTATCAGAATTGGAATTTGAATAAATAAAAACAATTTTGGGCCTTATATTAGCCACACTTGATGACTTATTTTTAAATAAATGCATGGCAAATTGACAGCCTTATAGTTAATTCCTTCATGTTTCTGATTCTGTGCCCTTTCTAATTACTCTGAATCAGAATGATCTTTCAGGACTATTCAGTTATTTTAACCAGCAAGACATTTTCCAGGTTCAGCTGACAGAACCGTGAAATTCTGGGATTTGGAGACATTTGAACTGATTGGATCTACCAGACCTGAGGTATCTGCTTATGTTTTCTTGAATTAAAAACTTTATCATGAGAGATTATATAAATTTAGTTTTGTTATATTGTCATATTTGGTATGTTATTTACAATTATTCTGAAAAAAATTGATTTTCGCTAAAAACATAGATGAGCTTATAAATATCTTCAGTCTAGCAGATTTTGGCTCCAAATTTTTGGATAGTTATTTCCCGTTAAGGATATAATGATTTGTCAAGTAAGTATTTTTTCACCTGTCATCCCTAAGATTTCTCTGTTAAAAAAATGTCATGCTCGTAAAGCCTTCTCCATTGCCCTTCCTTTTTCACTTTATTTTTTAGGATTAGTCGATTAGAAAGATCTATCTATGTCTCATTCATTTTCTTTTGAGTAAAATGATGATCTCATCTCGTCATTGATAATAGTTAAATTTATTTTTCATTAAATTTTAAAAGAAGTATATTCATTTGTCACAGACTACAGGAGTTTGCACAATTACCTTTCATCCTGATGGAAGGACTCTGTTTTCTGGTTTTGATGACAGTCTGAAGGTTTGTCTTGTTTCAGTTGTTAATCATCATCAGAAGATTCCACTTGAAATAGAACATTTCATCAGAGTTAAATGTTCATGAGCTGTAGGTCTATTCATGGGAGCCTGTTATTTGTCATGATAGTGTTAATGTGGGATGGTCAGCACTTGGTGATCTCTGCATTAGCGATGGAAAGCTTTTGGGTTGTTCATATTATCGAAATAGCGTTGGAGTTTGGGCAGCAGATGTGTCGGTATTTTCCTTTTTCCTTTTGTTCTCGTTGCATTGTTGTTTCATTCTCCAGATTGTTGAGTCAAAATTTACTATACAAGTCCTTTTTTTTCTCTTTTCATTTTTGTTTATCAGCATATTGAGCCTTACAGAGTTGGTGTACCTGAACCTGAGCAAAGTGTCTGCACAGAGATCAAGTTTGATCCCCCGAGAAGTCCTTCTTTGGAGAAAGTGGGAAGTGGTGTGAGGACAACCTCAGGTTTCCGCTCTACCTCTCCTGATTGCGAGACGAAAGACATAAAGATTATATACGTAGATTGTAAGTTTCTTCTTTCTCATTCTATTTTCTTGTTTAATGTCTTCCTTGATATTTCCTTTCTATATTTTCTTCTGTATAAAACCCATCAACTCGCCAAGTGATCCATTTCTAAGGAACATCTTCCAGCAGGATTCGTACTATTATCAAATTACGACCTGAAAAAAATGCTCTTTTTAACTTTTTGGCTTGGTCCTGTCTTCCCTACTACACTAATTCTAAGAAAATAAAAGGTGAATTGGAGCTATGCCCAACATATTACACCTGCCTGCCAAATATCAACTTCAATCTGCTTTGAAATTATTTAATATTTAATGAGGCTCGATTTAATTAAAGTGAAACATACTTTTACCATTTGACTTTCATTAATCGATATTTTCAACCCCTTGTGGCCTGAAGCTGGTGTGGTCCTGTCTCTAGATTAGGTTTGGCTGCATAAATGCTGGCCTTTCCGAGGATTTTTGTTTAAGCTACACTGAAATGAGGAGGAAGCTGAACCAATTTGCAACCTTGAACTGAATTTTGGCATGCAAAACTCAAAGCTTCCCTGATTTATGTCTTTTTAAAATTTTTATATTTAGGAAATGTTGTCCTTGGCCATTAATGTATTAAATTGGACAGTGTCTGCTTTTACATAGAAAGAAACACTGGTTTCTTGAGAATATGATAGATAATTAGTTTATTGTGTCTAGTTGTTTTGCCACATACATTTTATTCCATAGTCTAATGTGCTTTTCCATCTTCCATGTAAAGCTACTGGTGGAAAACCTGTTGCTTCACAGAAAATCGGGTCTATGAACTCTCCTAAAGTTGTACCCCCATTGAATTCTGAGGAAATCAGTGATCTGCCAACAAAGCAGAGACCTGCAATAGGAGTACCAGAAAAATCTAATGGAGAAGCACTTAATAAATCTTTTGTTGTCCCCAGTAATGTACCTCAGGAGAGTCCGACTGGGAAAGATTCTTCTATTTCTGCAAGAGAATCTATAACCTTTTCAAGGACAAAACCCGGTATGTTGCTCAAACCAGCTCATGTACGGAGGCCATCAAACAGCAAGTATGATGCTGAAAGGCTGTCAACAGCCGTTGAATTTGGAAGCTTTAACAATAAAAAGAGTGAATTAGACAGTTCTGTGGATCCAAATGTCAAAACTCAGCTTGTATCATCAGATGGAGCTAGAAATTCCTGTGAAGAAAAGGACCATCATATCAAGAGTGTTACAGGGGAGATTGAGAAAATTTTATCTCCACAGAAACCTCCAAAACAAGAAGAAAGTAAGTTTTTTGGTTCATATATTACTGTGTTATATGTTTACTAATCAGTCATCTTTGCTTATTTGTCTGTATTTCAGTTATCTTTAATTTTTTTTTTTTATCTATTTTTTAGTAAACTTTTTTCCTACCTGTTTGTTTAACGAGAATTATTCACACTTGAACTTCATTTTACTCATCAAAATCTTGTCCCACTCTTGCTGACTGCATTTACTTAAAGCTCTGGCAAATTTTTGTGTTATTTCAATTTCAACTTCTTCTTACTGATGTGTAATAGCTATTAAACTGCACCCTGTCAAATTATTTTGTTTCAGTTACTATTCTTGCATTATCTAGTTTTCATCACAGGAATTAGATGATGTTTCTCGACTGTCCACCATCATCCTCCATATAAGTGTGCCTCTACTCCTCATCACTCGCTATTTTGATAAAAACCAGATCTTAATCTTTTGTTCGTCCGAGGGACACTTGTGCCCATGGCCTACCCAAGCTAAGTATAGCATTCTTCCACTCCTAAGACCCTCTCAAATCATGTCTCATGAATTTCATTTTTTCAGATGTTCCAAGTCTTGCTATGTTCTATGTGGCTTGTTTTTGGTTGTCCCTTGAAAATTTATCATCTCTTTCTCCCTGCTCTGTGTGAAATAAACATGGTTATTTATTGCATTAATGGACCATTCTCTTTATTTGGGATCATCTCTGATGGTTTTTAATATGAAGTTTGTGTTATAAGAATATTTATTAATTTTCTTTTCATTTTCAGGTGATAAATCACTTGATTGCAGCAAAGAAACAAACTCTGTTAGATTTGTCAATGGAGGTTTGTCATAGCCTTTTAGCTGTGTAGTTTTAAAGAATTTACCGTTGGATGATGACATTTAAAGAATTTACCGTTGGATGATGACATTCTTTCAGAATTTCCATATTGCAGTTGCAGTTGTACGAGGAAGGACACGCTCTCTTGTAGAGAGATTTGAAAGAAGAGAAAAAGTTAATAGCAATGAAGATCAAGCAGTCACCTTTCAAGCAAGACTGAGCGGCAATGAAGATCAAGCAGATAATGTCACACCTCAAACAAGACTGAGCGACAATGAAGATCAAGCAACCAATGTCATCCCTCAAACACGACCGAGTAGCAATGAAGATCAAGCAGTCATTGCCAACTCTCAAACAAGACTCAAAAGCAGTGAAGACCAATCAACCATTATCACCCTTGACACGAAATTGAGTAGCAATGAAGACCAAGCAACTAATATCACTCCTCACACCAGATTCTATATAATTGAAGACCAAGCAACTAATATCACTCCCAACACCAGACTTGATATGAATGAAGACCGAGCAACTAATATCACCCCTCACAAGGGACTTAATAGCAGTGAAATCCAAGCAACTAATATCACACGCACCGGATTTGATATGATTGAAGAGCAAGCAACTAATATCACCCCCAACACCAAGCTTGATAGGAATGAAGACCTATCGACTAATATTACCCCTCACATGAGACTTAATAGCAATGAAAACCGAGCAACTAATGTGTCCTCTCGCACAAGACTTAATAGCCGTGAAGACCAAGCAACCAAAACCAGACTTAAAAGCAGTGAAGATCGTGTAAATATTAACCTACCTCGAAGGACATTTCATAGAAATGTAGATCAAACAACTAATGTTACCCGTCACAGGAGATCTTATAGCAATGCAGATCAAGCAACTTCTGCCGCTGCTCGTGTAAGGTTTAAGAACAATGGAGATCAAGCAACTGTTATTACACCTCACGCGACAGTTGTATCCAATGAAAGACCCAACACTCCGGTAAGATGCTTCCTTAAAGGTTTGATGTTGTGTTCTATCACTAATTGGTTTAATTTATGGTCTTTAATCATAACTTAAAAGCTTTAGCATTCGCAATTCTAGTTGAAAGTTAAATTTAAAAGAGAAAATCTGCATTTTGTAAAGTGAATATATTGACGTTATATGAGGTGTGAAAATAAAGCGCCACTATTTACCGATGAAATGCTGATAGTTCAGCGACGAAATTTCTGTCGCTAAACATGAGGCCAATTTAAGGTGCCAATGCTTGGCGATGGAATTTTTCTACTAATAAATATGTTTTTAACTGACGAAATCTGTTGGCAAATTTATCAACGGATTTATCGACAGAAATTCTGTCGGTAAAAATATCTCAAATTAGGTTACGTATCATCTATTCATCCCTCTCTCCGCCTAGGCGGTGCGTTTTCGCTCGTCGCGGCTCGGCCGCGGCGATTACCACCTAATTGGTGGTAATCGCGCGGCTGAGTGGTCAGCGTGAAATCGGTGCCTAGGCGTCGATTTCGCCTCCACTCGGCCGCGTCTCGACACGGGGGGTTTAATAATACCCCCAAAATGCGTTTTGGTTAATCTTCTTTTCTTTTTCAGTTCGCCTCTACTTCTTCATTTCGCCTCTGCTTCTTCAGTTTGCCTCTGCTTTGGCAAGTCGTTTTTTTTTCCCCAACAAAAAAAAATTGGTTCATTACTACTAAATACTAATAGTTCTTCATCTCTATTCTCTGTCCTCTCCCTGTCTTCGTTTCTTCACTTTTTTTTTCTTTTTTCAACTTATAATTTTCGTTTTGATTTTTTTTTTGTTGATAGTTAAAAATTAATTACATATTAATATTAGTAGTTACTTAATAAATTATAAATTTGATTAAAGACAAAGTAAATAAATTTTAGGGTTTATGGTGATAAATTGATAATTAATTGTTAATTGGACATATTGATTAATAACTATAATAGACAGTAGTAATTACTAATCAAATTAATTGATTCATTCTTAGTAGGACATGGCTTCTTCTTCCGCGGCCCCTAATTCGGAGTGTACTCTTGTTCTTAATGGAACTCAAATGATGTTGGATGGGAGTATGAGGCTTTAGTGGTTTCGAATAACTTGGATAAAGTTAAATGCAAGTTTTGTTCAAAAACTTTTTTCCGGAGTTGTTTACGGAATGAAAGAACGTAGTGGGCATATATCGGTGAATGTTGCAAAATGTGCAAAGTCCAGTAAAGAGGATCAGTAGAAGTGTAGACAAGCCATTTTAGAGGCAAGAAATATAAAAAAAAAAAAGAGAAGTATGTGATTGAGATAAGGTAAAAAGTTAATATTGAGGGCGATGAAGAAGATGAAATTCGTGAAATAGAAGAAGAGTTAGATTCAAGACCCCCTCGGCATTGCGGTCTTTTGGATAGGTGAAATAGAAGAAGTTGTTTACGGAATGAAAGAACGTATTGGGCATATATCGGGGAATGTTGCAAAATGTGCAAAGTCCAGTAAAGAAGATCAGTAGAAGTGTAGACAAGCCATTTTAGAGGCAAGAAATAAAAAAAAAAAAAAGAAGTATGTGATTGAGAGAAGGTAAAGAGTTAATATTGGGGGCGATGAAGAAGATGAAATTCGTGAAATAGAAGAAGAGTTAGATTCAAGACCCCCTCGGCATTGCGGTCTTTTGGATAGGTGGACAGTGGTAACCCCTCCTGATTCTTCAGTGAGTGATGGTAAAACAATGCGGCAACAAAATATTAATGAAACACTTTTTAAAGAGAAGACATATTGTGAAGCGATTTGTTGCTAAGTGGGTTTATGAATCCGATATTCCTTTCAATGCCATTGACAATGATAGTTGGATAGCGATGATGGAGGCAGTTGGTCAATTTGGACTGATTTCAGAGGTCCTAGCCAATATGAATTAAGAGAGCCATTATTGAAAAAGGAAGTTGAAAGCGTTGAAGTTTTTCTACAACAACATGATAAGGAGTGGAAGAAGAACGAGTGTTTGATCATGATTGATGCTTGGAGTGATAGGAAAAAGAGAAGTATAATGAATTTGTGTGTTAATTGCACAATAGATAGCACTTTCCTTTCTTCCAAGGAAAGTTCTGATATGACGCATACTGCTGAGCACATTTATGAGTATGTTATGACGGGTATTGAACAAGTGGGGGCGGAAAATGTGGTTCAACTGGTAACCGACGATGCCTCAAACAATATTGCTGCGGAAAAATTGTTGAAGGCGATATGCCAAATATTTTTTGGAGTTTCTGTGCTAATCACACCATAAATCTCATGCTTGAAAGTATTGGGAAATTGACGAGGTACAAAAAAATCATTGATAGTGCCAAGACTTTCACCATTTTTGTGTATGCCTATCACAAGACTTTGTCCATGATGAAGTCATTTACAATACAGAGGGACATAGTGAGACCGGGAGTAACTAGGTTTGTCTCTGCTTTCTTAACATTACAAAGTTTGATTGAGAAAAAAGAAAGTCTGCAAACCATATTTTGCTAGTACAAAATGGGATGAGTGCACATGGTCGAAGCAAGCTAAAAGGAAAGAGGCATTTGCCACGGTGATGAGTGTTTCTTTTTAGAATGGTGTGACTCAATGTTTGAAGGTGTTTGCACCTTTGGTGAGGGTGCTTCGACTAGTTGATGGGGATAGAAAGTCATCCATAGGCTTTGTTTATGGAGAGCTAAAAAATGCAAAAGAAGAGATAAATGAGATATTGAACAATATTGAGAATAATTATCGGCCAATCTTGGAGAAAGGTCGACTTGATACCCCATTGCTTTTCGTCGCTTATCTATTAAGTCCTTACTACTGTTATAAGGATACAAACATTGAATACGATGTGAATGCAATGGATGAAGTATTTACGGTTGTGGAGACTTTCTTTCCCAATGACATTGACATGCAAAATAAGGTGATAACGATGAGTTGGCTTCGTATACGACAAAAGATCAAGCTTTTGGTAGAGAAGTGGCGGCAAAAGCATGTCGGGTATCTATTGATGTTTTTAATCCACGTAAAAACAAAGAATTCATTTGAATTATTTTGCATATTATATAATATTTAATATATTTCATTTAAACTATTTATGTTAATTTGTAGTTTCATGGTGACCTACATATGGACACCATACACGGTACACCTAAATTGCTAAAAATGGCAAAAGAGATACTTTCATTAATCACTAGTTCTTTCGGGTGCAACGAAATTGGAGCACTTTTGATGAAGTAAATATTTAACATTAGTTAAATACTTAAATATTTGATTATTTTATTTTTTTAATTATTAATTGATTTATTTAAATTATTTATGTAGTTTCACACGAAGAAAATGAATAGACTAGATGTGAATCAATTAAACAATCTAGTCTTTGTTTCCTTTAATGCCAAGTTGAAGAACAAGCACAAAAGAGAGAAGAATATGAAATTGAATGTATTATTCGCAAAAGATGCTACTAATGCACAATGATGGATTGTTGAGGGTAGTGAATCTGGTGGTGATGAAGATGAAGAAGTAGAGCCCGGTTCGGGGCTTACTTGGAGGATGGTTGGAGAAGCATTTGGGGTAGATGAAATGTTACAACCTCGGAAAAGCGCTAGGAATGCTGAATATAGAGAATTTGATGAAGATTTTGATTATGATGAACCTAAGGATAATGAGTTTGAACTTGATGAAGAAGAATTAGAGGATGATTAGGAAAGATAAAGATTTAGTAACTTTAACTTTGTTAAAGGATGAAGAACTTTAACTTTAACTATAATTTTGGACTTAATTAAAGGATGTTTCATGGATTGACCAGAGATTTTGATGTTTGATATTATATTTTATTAAATTTTGATTGAATTTATATGATTTGGATTATTTATGATGTTGGAAAATAATAGGTTTTAACTGTTTGCCGACTAATTGTCTAGGCCCTGCCTAGGCGCGCTAGGCATTGAGTCGCCGCCCGACTAGCGCTTAGAGTGTTTTAGAACACTGTGAATTCCACCCACCCAGCTCCTTGCCGCCCCAATTAGTCACCTTGTCTTCACCACCTCGTTGGAATTTGTCTCAAGCCGCCACCTCATCGGAATTAGCAAACTTGCTCATAACTTGATTTTGTGAGGTTTGTTTTTATTTTTGGTTTTAATTAGTGTTAGGTTAGGGTGGATTATTAGATTGAATATTATGTTAGTGTTAAGTTAGGGTGAAATATTTGCTTGAATGTTATGTTAGATTAAATTAGTGTTAGGTTATGATGGATTTAATGTTAGGTTAATGTAGATTTATGTTAGGTTAGGGTTATTAAAATGGGAATATTGATTATTAAATTTATTGTTTGGTTTGAATTAGTGTTAGGTTAATGTAGATTTATGTTATTTTGTTATTAAATTGTGAATATTGATTATGTTAGGTTAGGATTATGCCAAAAATTTTATTAATTTTGTATATTTTGTGAAAATTGATTATGTCAAGTTAGTTTAAGTTTGTCGAATTTCCAAATTGAAAATTGTTTCGAGTTTTGAAAATGTTTCCATATTATTATTTTCCGTAATTAATAAAGAGATTTTAACATTTGTCTCAAAATTTAATATTTTGCCGCAATTAATGTATATTATATGTGTTTGAGTTGTGATTAGAGGTTTGACATAAAACGAAGTTTGGAGGGGCATGGATTGTGTAATATAGATAAGTTGAAGTTTTTATTAAAGTGTTAGAATTTTTATGTCAAACAAGATAATCTTCATACTTACATAGGAATTAACTTTGTCCAAATTTTGGTAGATTAAAGACTTGTCAAGTAGTCATGCATAATGAAAAACTAAAATTCGTTAAAGACTATTATATATCTAGAAATAATGTGTATTATATATATTAAAAGGAGTGACGAACGAGCTTGAATGTATTAGAGACTTGATAATCAAGGATTCGTTAGTTACAAATTTGTGACTGGGGTAGAACATTTTGTTGAGTTTGCCTAGGCTTGTGCAACTTGTTAGAACATGATAAGGTGCCATGGTACAAAATGTCATAATCGAAAGTTCTTAGAAGCAGAGGATTGGAACATCAAAAATTCGTAACTAACGAAACCCTGATTATCAAGACTCGGATACATTCAAGCTCGTTCGTTACTCATTTTAACCTATATGTACAATATAATACATATTATTTCTTGATATATAATAATGTCTAACGAATTTTAGTTTTTTTTATTATAAATGACTACTGGACGTGTCTTTAATCTATCGAAATTTCAATAGAATAAGTTCCCATGTAACTACTGGACATGTCTTCTTTAATTCAATAGAGTTGATTCCCATGTAAATATGATAATTCTCTTTTTATATAGAAATTCTAACACTTCAATAAAAGCTTTAATATATTTATATTGCATAACATGTGCCCATCCAAACTCCGTTTTATGTCCAACCTCCAATCACAATTCAAACACAAATAATATATATTAATTACGGTAAAATATTAAATTTTCGGGACAAACATTAAGTTTTCTTTATTAATTACAGAAAACCATTAGCGTGAAAATATTTTTGAAACTCGAAACAATTTTTAATTTTGTAAATCCATCAAACTTAACCTAACCTAACATAATCAATTTTCACAAAATATAAAAAATTACCAAAATTTCTAATATAACACTAACCTAACATAATCAATATTAACAATTTAATATCATACCATCATACCACTCTAATACTAATTCAAATCAAACATAATTTTAATAATCAATGTTTACAATTTAATAACCCTAACCTAACCTAAATCAACAATAACCTAACATTAAATCCATCATAACCTAACTATAATTTAATCTATCATAACATTCAATCAAATAATCCACCCTAACCTAACACTAATTCAAACCAAAAAATGAAATTAAAAAAACAAACTTTACAAAATCAAATTTTGAGCAAGGTGGTTGATTCCGGCGAGATGGCGGTTGGAGACAGCAATGTAGCTGATTCTTGCGGCAAGGAGTTGGGTAGGTGGTGCCCGGGTGTAATTCGTGGAGAGAGACAGAATACTAGTTGCCGTGTTACCTAATTTGAGATATAATCACATTTTTACCGATGGAAAATCCATTGATAAAATTTACCAACGGAATTATCTATCGGCAATTGCGTCAGTAAAAAAAATAAAATTTAGTGGTGGAAAAATTCCCTCGTCAAGCACTGGCGCATTAAATTGGCGCCATTTTTAGCGATAATGGCACCTCATACAACGATAAATTTTTCTGTCGGTAATTTAGTGATGGAAATCTGTCGGTATTTATGGACGGAAAAAGTTCCATCGGTGGGAACTGTTTTTCAAGGTTTAAGAGAATGTTTGTGAAACATTTAGATCCCTCACCTATGTATACATATTCTTCATGTTTGATAATTGTCAGAAAGGAGAACCTCAAATTTCTGGAAGGGATACAGCCTCTGCTAACGACCAGGAAGTTATTGAAAGTCTGATGCAAACTCATGATATATTCATAAACACCCTTCGATCCCGCTTGACAAAATTACAGGTAATTTGATCTGGTCATGCCTACATATATTATTTACAGATAGCATTCGAACTATTGCTTCATAATCTTAGCCGGAGAACTTGCAGGTTGTGAGGCATTTTTGGGAAAGAAAGGACATTAAAGGTTCCATCAATGCCTTGAGGAAACTGCCAGATCATTCTGTGTGTATTCGTTGGAAGTGATCAATTTGTTTTATTTTTTATTCTGTTCCTTATTGTTTAAAAATGGTGGTTTACTTCATATTTGGACTTGCTAAGAGCCAGTTAATCCTGTCACAGGTACAAGCAGATGTGATGAGTGTTCTCATGGGGAAAATGGAGATTCTTAACTTAGATTTATTTTCATGGTTGCTACCTGTGCTTATGGGCTTACTGGACAGCAAAATGGAAAGGTAATATTATTAATTATATAGTTAGCGAATTACTATGATAGGGGTTCTAAGTCCTAACTTGTAAGAGCTGGAATTTGGTGCTATCTTAATGCTCCTCACAGAAAATGGGCATGCTCATTAGAACTAAAGTCCACACTTCCAAAAATGGGGAAATAATCTCAAGGATATTTTACTTGCATTGAAAAAATGTAGGCATGCAATCATCTCGCTAGAGATGATTAT
This sequence comes from Zanthoxylum bungeanum, assembly GCA_019454045.1. Classification (NCBI taxonomy): domain Eukaryota; kingdom Viridiplantae; phylum Streptophyta; class Magnoliopsida; order Sapindales; family Rutaceae; genus Zanthoxylum; species Zanthoxylum bungeanum. The sequence goes on along the minus strand of SKCR01038286.1, from coordinate 1,387 downwards.
GAAGCTTGTCGCAGTTTTTGGCCCAATGATACACTCAACCGTTTCAACACCTCCAGCTGTTGGTGTTGATCTTCACGCAGAGCAAAGGTATCATGAGTTAATATTAATCCGGTCATTACCATTCGATTTTTTTATGCCATTGGGTTAATTCGAGGTATTGGTTGGTGTTATCTTATTTGAATTTTTGCTGCAGGCGAGATTGTTGCAACCAGTGCTTTATGCAGCTGCAAAAGATCCAGAAAATTCTTCCCATGCTTGTAAGGTAACTGCTTTCTTTAGTTGTAAGCTTAAATAGCTTCTAGTAAAAGAGAACGCTAGATGGCCAAACCTTCTTGGCCTCTCATGTGAGAGACTATTATCCTTATTTGAATATCTAAGAAACTCTTCAATCTCCTTCCAGTATTTCCAAAAATGATGTGGTTGTGGAATGTCACAGTATCAACGCCATAGTATAAGTCTGTTTCCCTGATTTTTCTGTAGGAGGGGCGGTTTGCTGGCAAAATGTGCTCATGAATTGAATTTAGTTCTTCAAGAATCATAAGAATGCTGCGACATTGATCCAAATATCAGTTTACGCTGAAAATCTTTTGATACTCTTAACAAGATATCATTTGATACAACATTTTAACAACTCAGTTCTTTGATGTCATTCATACATGGCTTTCATCAGTATTGAAGCCAGACTTTCGAGACTCATGGGGGCAAAGCTTTGAGCAACAGTATGCTCGGTTTGCACCCTTTTTGCCTGAAAGTCGGAAAATCATAGCTCGATCCGAGTCTTTGGACGACTTTACGGGGAATTCCTAGTCACGATTCTTTCATTCCAGGTAATGCTTGTACAATTCCCATTAAAATGAATTCAAGTATGTGGCCAATATATGCACATGCATGTATAGTATACTGCATTTGGTTGTTGTAATGATCATTCAAATACATAGCTGCCCTGCATTTTCCTTCTTCACTCAGCAATGTATCTATAAATTTCTCTGTAAGCATATTAGAGAGCACAAATTGGTCCTCAAAATTTATTGGTCCACAAAATTTATTATTGTTATTACAATACAATTCAACACTTTGTTTTTGCTTTCAGGATTCAATAAAAAATAATAATAAATAATGTTCTCAAGGGATGTGACTTGACGACAAATGACTTAAGACTTAATTATCAGATCATGAGTTCAAGTTCAGATGTGTATTTCATGTAAGAGTTTAGAACAGTTGGGAGTTTTACCTATTCCGCTTAAGTCTGGGCTGAGTGGCTTGGCAGCAGAGTTTCCAACATTTAAAAAAAAAAGATTCAATAATATAAAAATAGAAGAAGAAGATTCTGTCTATTATAATAATATTGGAGATTTGTCAGCGGGGAAAAGAACGTTCTGAAGGAAAA
>SKCR01038285.1:0-46400 GCA_019454045.1 Zanthoxylum bungeanum | reverse complement strand
ATCAGAACAGAGGTTATAGAGTGTCGGTGACTACAGTTGTTGGCTATTTGACTATCTGAGTAAGTATATATTTTGTTTAGACCATATCAGTCTTTGTCTGTTGATTGGTTTTAGTATTCCCATGTCAGGGTTCGAGGACGAATCCTATATAATGGGGGGGGTGAATGTAACATCCTGGTTATTTTAGAATATTGGCATGAATTTTATTCGCGTGTGGGGGTCGTGCCCGATCGCGAGGGTTGTATTTATTGTAAAATGGAATTAATTTCAAGAAATTAGTTATAGAATAATATTAAATTTCAACTAAGGGGTTGAATTGAAATTTTAGAAATTAATATTAGTGAATCTAGATTTTTCTATATATATATATATTTGTCTAGACTATTCTCACACAAATAATATATACAACACACACACGTGGGACACATAAGGAACCACACACATACAGATAACACACACACACAGATCGTGAAGAGGGAATTTGAGGTCTTACTTTATTCATGGAGGTGATTGGAATTTTCTTTAATTGATTCCTTAAATTTATGAAATATTTTATTGATTAAGTGGAGCAAAGAGAACTAAATCCCTAATTTCCCCTCACTGTCGAGTCACAAGTTTTGGGGCTAGTGGTCTTCAAAAATTTAGGTAAGGAATTCCATTTAATTACATATTGAGATTAATTTAATTAATTAATACATTTGATTTTGGTTGTTTAGCTCTTGATGAGAAAGTCAGTTATGAATTATGCTCTTTGGTTTGGGTTGAAATATGTGAAATTATAATGCTTAAGTGATGTTTTATCTGGTGATTGGTTTCTAACAAACTGGTCATGTGGCTTCTGAAAACAAGTGGATGATTTAAACTATTTGGGTAATTGGTCTTCCTTTGATACTCCTTTATGGTTCATCATGTTTTTCTTATTTATCCTTATCGAAGGCGTGGTTCAGTTGAATGTTTCGGAATAAACTAATAATGGGGTTTTGGTTTCTATATTGGGTGTTATTCGCTAGCCATAAATCCATCTTGTTAGCTACAGTACTCGGATATGAATGAAGTTCACTTGCTAATTACTAGCTCACTATGTACTGAATTTGATTGCTCCAGATCCATGTTTTGGGTTCAGAGATTTATAGGTAAGAATATATCATTTAACTGGGAATTAAGAGTTGTGTTGTTTCTAAATTGATTTGGAGTGTATGTTGTATGTGTGAACAATTATGGTAGAATTTTATTAGTAGTAGGGAGTTAATAGTCAGGGAGAGGTAATTGAGGGTAATAGAAGCAATGACAGTAGCTTAGTTGTGATTTGAGAATTCTCAGAAATAGGGTATAAGATTTTCTAAATGAGTGAATTGGTATTTTAACGAGTAAGATAGAAAAATTAAATATTGTTTGTGATAAAGTGTATTGGTGATAGAATAAATATATATAGACACATAAGGATGCATGGTTAGAGTGAGTGAAATCATAAGGAATGAATATGCATTTATGTGGGTTATCGTTTTCTAAAATTCAAAGTATTTTAAAAAGAAAAGTTTCAAATGTTTTTTTTTTTTAAATGGTTTTCAGAAAAGGTTTCTTACAGTTTTGAGATATAAAGTATGTTTTTTATGTTTTTCGAGGCATGAGGGAAAAACTCACCCCAGTATGTAACTTGAGATTCAGATGGAATTGACGGATATAGAGACAGATGCACATGTGGATGACTGAAGTGACGCTCTCAGATACTCGAGTGGGACTAGAGGGACGGCGATACGTAACGTCCCTAGATCCTAAGCGCTCAGATGGTACATTCCTAGGCGGAGATGCGCCTACGGGCGGAGATTTAGTGGCATGGGGGACGTCGATACGTAACGCCCCATGTCACCGGTAGGGTGTTTAGGGGGACGGTGAGACGTAACGCCCCTAAACACCGGTGTATTCGGGGGGACAACGATACGTAACACCTCCGAACACCAGATGGATACTTTGGTACAAGATGACTGTATATTGATTTTTAGATTTCGGTTTTCAGAAAAAGATTTCAGATTTCAGTTTTCAGAAAAGATTTTCAGAATGGGATTTGGAAAGACAGGTTTTATAAAACGTTTCAAGAAATAGTTTTTAGAAAACGGTTTTTCAAAAAGGTTTTCAGAAAATATTTTATAAAAATCATGGCATGATAAAGTAGAATATAACTCATAAGTTATGCATATAAATCATATGCTCTAGAAAACATTTGAGATGCATATAGCTGATATTAATGCATGATAGTATGATTACATATATGGATATATGACTGATGTTTATATGTATTGTATGTTTACATAGAATGAGTATTTTGTTAATCATAAATACATGATAACACTATTCCATATACATTTAAATGTAGTTGATATTTGTATGTGAATGTTACCGTTTTGATGATATTTCAAGAAAATAAAAGAAAGAAAGTTATAATAATAGCCTAGACAAATTAGTAAAGAGAGTGCAGGAAATAGAAAGATACCAGAGTAGCGCAGCAGAAACGTGATGAGGCTTGATACAGTAAATAGGAATATGGAAATTTAGTGTTATGTTAGAGATGTTTAAGATATAGCAATAGTCATAATTTAAAGTATGTGTATGATCAAATAAAAGGATCAGTAGTAAAGAATATGTTTGTAAATGGATGAGAATTATATAGTGGCACAGACTCTGTAAATATTGCATGGACACATAGAAAGCCTAGGGTAATACAGAAACAGAATTCAGACCTTGCATGTGTTTGACGCTCAAGGAATGAGCATAGTTACTTACTGAGTCTTATGACTCACAACCCAACAGTGTTTGAGTTTTGCAGGTTAGTGGCCTGATCGGTCAACCACAGACAGCAAAGCCTGAGGAGCCGGATAGCAGCGTTGCAGTCAACCAGTCACCAGGTCTTTGGCGTATAAGAGTCGAGTTGTTTAAGTTTAGTTGTAGAGAATTGAGTTGTATAAGTTTACTTGTAAAATTTTTTATTTATACGTATTTTCGGGCATGGAGCCCAGTGGTATTATGTTTTGAGTTGATTATTTTAGTGTTAGATTGTGTGTTGGGCCCTATAGGTTGTATGGAGGTGCTGGACTTTGATCCAGGTTGCATGACTTTTAGCAGAGGTCATGCCGAATTTTCGTCAGAATCAGAGGCTTATGGAGGCAGGATTAGCCTGTCTCCTGCCGGTAGCATCCTGGCTTAGGCGGGATGTTACACGCATCCTGGCCCTGAAATTAGGATCTAGGGGCGCTACGTATCGCCGTCCCCCAAGTCCTGAAACTACATGTGCAAATGTCTCTGTATCCGTCAATTCCAAAATCCGTCAATTCTAAAAGTCTATGAGATTGGATTTTTCCCCCAATCTAAAAAAATAATCATAAAAAAACTCTTATCAAAATATCAAAGCACAATATCATTTCTCAACTGATCTAAAAATATATTTAAACTTATCAAAATATTTCAATAATTTTAGTCTCATCTCAAAATTTAACTTAAATATCATCAAATTAAATTCATATTACTTTATAAAATCAAGAAAACATTATGCAAAAAAAGCACTCACAGATTTGGAAACGGGTTGGCACTACTTCATGGTGTCGAAGAAAGTCGTGGTTCTTGCCGATAATCTATAATCGGTAAAATTTTATTAGAACATAGGTTGTGAGATATGGTTCCGATCAATAAATAAACTATGCAATGCATGAATACTTGACCTCGCTGAGTTACTAACTTATAGGCGTGGTCTATGAAGTTTTTTACGGGCTAAGGTTCGGAGTTACACAAGTGCGGAAGCGGGAATTTAGATTCTACTAGTCGCTAAGAATTCACTGTTCAACGCCTAACTTTGAAAATTTACTGTAACTAATTGAGAATGATTCCAAATCTGAAATTTTAATGGAATAAACCTTATTGTGTCTAGTTTATGTCAAGTCTTAACGAATATCAATTTCAATTTCAGAAACTCAAGTTATTGACCGAAGTTCAAGGGCTGTTTAAAAAAACCAGGGTGCAAATGCAGCAGGTTGCCCATTTTCAAAAATTGGATTCGGCTTTATCTTAAGTCCAAACATTCTGAATTTTGGATATGTTACTCTCTTATATGTCTAACTTACCCAAAATTTTACATATATTGATTTTGACCTAGCAGAATGCAACTTATATGTATATCATCACAGGCTGCTCTGGTAAGACATAAACTGAAACATCTGCAGGGCAGCCATGTTTGAAAATTAGCCAAAATTTCATCTTTCATCAGAAAATTCCAGGTTTTGGATATGTAAACTCTCAAGGTGTTTAGTTTACTTATAAATTTACGGTTCATTAATCCGACATATATAACTCAAGTTACAAACTAACAAACACATCACATTCAGATTACTTAACTACTGCACTCATTGACAAAGTTTTAATCCACAGCCCCCTTTTGGCACATTCAATTCAGAAATGATCACCAGATTTTTCAGTACACAAATCATGTATTATCATGCACAAAACTCATTCAATTAATAAATCTTTACTTAGTCCAACATTTCATCGAACGTTAGGCATGCGTAACACATATACATTACATATACTTGTCACTTAGGGTCATCTTAATTTCAATTTCACTACAACTCAACTCAATATGATATATTTCTCCTCAAACCAATTGAAACGACCCCCCACATTCCCATATGGCCGAATATGGCATCAAAACAAATCACCATTTATACACCCTACCGCACCAATTCTTATCAAGCACAACACCAACCATCATCAACATTCTTTCCTATTTCTAATAATCCATTAACCACGCACCATTGTTATTCAATACCTATGGTTCCATCATCTCGCATGCTTATTATTATCGTCCCATTTTTTTATAAAAAAAAACATAATTTATTATAATTTAAAGTGTTAATTATCTTAACACAAATTTAAATCATATGTCATAACTCAAAAATTAATAGCAGTATAATCCTAAATTACAAGTTTGAAATAAATATTTCTTACCTTGACTCACTCCCAATCTTTACCCAAATTGCTTCTTAAGACTTGAATTCACTTTTTAAAGCTTAATTTCTTCTATTTTTCTTCAATATTTGACCATACAACAAATAAAATTTCACTTGCTCTTTTTCTCTCTACTATCGGCCAAGACTAAGTTTGGGGGCTTGGTGGCATTTAAATCTTCTACATTAGTTTAAGTTGGTCTAGAGAAGTCTAAGGGCTTGAGAGAAATTTGGGGTCATTGAGCCAAAATTGGGAAGAGTAATGAGCTTGCTATTTGGCTTAATTTAGGCTTGGTGTAATTAATAAAGTGGTGGGATATGCTTAGTAGGTCCATTTGCTAAATACTCTCAAAATCATTTTCTTTATGTACCCCAATATATATTAATTTCACACGATGTCCTTAAGCCAATGGAAGTCCTAATCGTCCTGTAATACGCCCCTGACACTATTATACTTCGAGAAAACTCACATCTGATTCGCCGTTATTTTCATTGAGATATTTGTATTATTATTACTTTTTTTTTCGTTACATTCAGCTTCGTTTAATACTTCATTATTTTCCTCAAGCTACAAGAAAAAATAAAATTTATTCAGGGCCGCTATAATTTTATTTTAGCTATCGTGTAAAGTTTCAGATGTTACAATTCCCCCTTAAAATGATTCGTCTTCGAATCTGATGGGATCTAAAACAGAATAAAAACCTTAGTAAGCAGTATCTTGGGGAACTAATTTTTTTAATAACCTCGTTAAGTCCACAAAAGGTTGTTCTATTCATATTAGCACTTTCATACCACTAAAATTAGAAGAATCCGTAGGACTATACCCTTAATCCCTAAGTCGAAGGTTATTTCAATCAAAATTCTATATACGTTGGTCTCTGCATAATTTCTTGCCCTAGTTAAGGAAAACGCAATCCATACATCATCATTTTCAACTCTTGTAAACCTTCTCAATGACGTAATAAATACATGATGAAGCTTGTCTTTTACTAAAATAATTATTTCTCAATTTGTAGCTTCCCGTAACATCAACCATCTAGATCTTTCGTAGTTGTGAACTATATATATAATCCATGCTGGCTAGATGCCATGCCACTCTTCCTTTCTTCCGTTGCCCTGCTGATATGATCCAGGCCGACAACAAAGTAAAAGACACATTACAAGTACCAGAAGGGCCAATTACGAGGAAGAGGACCAAAAGACTCAAAGAATCAATGGCGGGATTAGTTCAGAGTTTTATGACCGATTGCAACAAACAAATAGAGACGCATGTGGGCTTAAATAGAGAGGGCCCAAAGCCACTTCACTTAGCCCAAATCAGTTTTGAATGAAGCTTCAAAGGCCTTTGAAGACTTGAAGACTTTGGTATTTTTGTAATTTAGCCTTTAGGGGCATTGTTGTCTTTATGACTTTAGGGTTTCTCTTTGTAACACTATTTAAGCTTTCTTTCTTTTTCATTTTGAGGACAATCAACGAAATTTGTAAAACTCAAAAGCTTAAAGTTTTGGTTATGGCCGAATTCTTGTAAGGGATGGATTCCCCTTTTCAGGTTTGAATCGACTTATCTAAGTTTGGCAACTTAGTGGCATCTCCATTGCTAGCAAAACACTACAAGGATTCATCTTAAAGGTTCTTAAGGGCAAGTTCTTTGTGGGTCTTCTTTGTGGCATTGGAAGGGTTTTGTTCCTACAAAATCGATTTCGCGGTTCTTGGGGTTCTATCCGTTGCTTGGGGTTTGCTTGGATTTCTAATCCAAGTGGGTTTCTTGTCACCTGCATTCATCATTTTTTTTCTAATACCAACCAAGTCAGTCTTGAGAGCATACCACATAGTTCTTCACCTCTTGTTGTAATATAACCACTTTAATGGTCTCTCTAGTAAATAACATTATACACACTCAATTAATGGCCAAGGTTTCTCTTCTACTGCATAAATAACATTGTGCGTAAGGTGAAGGCTTGTTGTTGTGTTGTGTTTTAGAAATAGTAAAGTTTGTGCACTTTATACACCAAGTGTTCGAGGAAATATCAGACCAAATATAAATTAATTAATTGAATAAGTTTTTTATAAGATAAAATTTGTTTTGGGTACTGTAAAATCTGGTGGTAATGGACAAATTAAATAAATTTGGAAGGGGGCGAAATTCGTAAGTTAGACAGTAAGTATGACCACTGTCCAAATCCAGATAGGTTGTGTTGTATCGGTTATAAGTTTAGTTTTTGATGTCCAATGGATGAACTATAAAGTTCGGGATAAACTTGACATATAAGATAGTAACATATCCAAAAATCATTATTTTTAGACTTAGGACGAGGTCGAACCAAATTTTTAAAATTGGGCGACCTGCTGCCATTATACCTAGTTTTTCAGCTTGAATCGCCATTGAACTTAATACACATGGGGTGCCCAAGCTAGCCCCAATAGTACTTGGGCAGTTCATGGGATGCCCAAACAATGACAAATTCGCTGTTTGGATAGCCGTTACCCGGTAAGCCCGAAACTCACCCGGTAACGTTGTTTTTTGCTGTTTTCGCATATTTTCACTCCGAAATAATTTCCGAAAATTATTCCCATGCCCAATACACATCCAATACATTTAAATAACATATTTTTCATCACCAAAAATCCAGAATTTCCAAATCTGATCTGGGTGCCAAAAATATCATTTTTCATGCTTTAAATCCAATTTTCTCAACATTAATCATATTAATATTTAGACCAATCAAAGCTACCGCCAATAAAGAACTCAAGAACAATTCTAGGTATTATTAGAGTGGTCATAACACTATAGAATGACAACTAATTATCAATGAATCTAAACAAGCTTACTTTACACTAATTAAGGTTATTAGCTTCCTTGAAAATATTACACATGCATATATCCATTTTCAAAGCATTCAACCATCACAACATATTCAAGAGAGGGAAAAATAAATCTACATCTTATGTAAATCGATATAACAATAGAAATAATTTTTCAATTATATAAAGTAAGAAAAATACCTTAATTTTCAATTTTTCTTCAACAAAGCTCTATCTCATTTTATTTTTCTCTCAAACCTCTCTTTCTCTATGTTTTTGGAAGCTTCAACTTATGAAAAAATGAAACAAATTTTATTTTATATTATCATCACAATGGCCGAAATTATAGGGCATTTTTTTTTTGTCAAATTGGTTTGTAAATTTTTAATCTAATTAAAGAAGCAAAAATCAATTTGATAACAACTACCTTTATTAAAGTTAATAGCCATGTGTAACCAATTACAACAAGCCATTAATTTAGCAAATGATGATATTAGATATTTTATTGTTTAATACTTAATTTATTTAACAATTAAATAACTTAAATAATTAATTAATATAAATATCTAAATATATGTATTATTACTTACATTAAATAACATAATACATATATTAATGACAAGTGTCAAAATATCACATTTGATAATTAATTAATGTGTATTTAATAAAATCATGTATTAAATACAAATACACATTAATTAAGAAATAACTGAAATGCCCCTATGCATGTATTTTCGTTTAACAGTTAAACAATTCAATTTAACTTATTTAATCCAATAAAGTATTATGAATAATCTGTATTATTCATAACGCGTTGCCCAAGTGCTCAACGAGTACATTTCATATTTTGGACTCTAAGTTTAGGTTTATCTGTCACGAATTCAAATTTCGTGTCCATAATTCCTCCACTCATAAATTATGACGACCACAGATAATCTCGCTAAAATATGCAAGTCGAGGTCATTGCATACGTATAATCCCTCTGTCACAGCTATCAATATTTTATATCGGGGGTATAGATAGGAACGTCAAATCTCTAAGGTATAATATAGTCGACTTTCAAATTTATGATTCTAAATAACACTCGAAACTCGCTTCCGAAGTATACCACGATCATGGATTTACTAGATCACAAATACGTACATGATACCTATGCCCTGTACACAGGAATGACGGATTCTATCCGATACTCACAGGATATCATGAGCATAGATCCATACCCAACGAACAGACAGAGGTCTGATCTAAATAGATCGGTGACGTGACTGCTATCAAAGTATGGAGGATGACTCATATATCCACAGTGATATCTCAAGTCGAAGGACCACTATGATACTCGACTCGAGAAGATTCCTATTGACATTGGTGTACCATCTATTAGGAAATATTCGGTGAGCCATTTAGTGTTATCAAATAAACACCTACACATCTATACGAGTCTCCTGAGACTCATGGTTCATTGGGATAAACCATCGAACCAAGTCCGATATATGACATATACCGATCTCAGTGGATTTTACTAACCGACCAGTGTTAGTAACATCTTGACTAGGAAACTTTATTTGAGAATATACAACTTATAGTGATATTTTCCAATGTCAATTACAAACTACGTTGTAACTGCACATGTAATATCCCAGATTTTTAGGACTATTCTAGAAGATTCCCGGAAAGATGTTATAGTCTCGGAGCATGATGATAATGAAGAATAAGAGTTCAATCGATGTTATATGGGTTGGAATAATGGATTATGATTTTTAGCCGCGTTGGAAAACGCGTAGGATCGGAAGTCAGTTACGAGATTTTTATTATTCGAGTCAAGTTTACTATTTTGACCTCAGAAAGAGTAAACGAACTCCGATCGAGCTGCTTTTGGACCATCAGACTCGTTTTTCCGATACGAACAACTTTCGTGTTGAACACTTTTCGAGAATCGCATCAGAAGGGCTTCGAAAATGCGAAATTCTAGAAGGTTCTAGAACATGGGCTGTTTTGTAATTTTTCCAGGGACCAAAGTGTTATTTCCAGGAAAGTATATATTGCCTCATAGTTTTAAGAAATTGCAGAAATGTCATAAGCCAAAAATCTCTCTCTCTCGCACCCCTAATCGCGTTTTTGAAGTTGGGCTCGCCGGCGACGTTTCCGGCCACCACAGGCCGACGCGCCGGTGCCGATCTGCTCCCCCAGCGACGGCAAGCAGCGTGGTGGCCGGCGATCGGCCGTTAGACGCCGGCAACGGCAAGAAAAAGGAAGAAGAGGGCGCGACCTTGGGTGTGTCGATCCCGGCTCGTCCGGTCGTTTCACGAGCCGTGCCACCTACCAAATCGAAGACCTCGGAGAGTACTACGAGTGTGCGGAGTCGGTTTCGCCGAACAGCGGCCAAAGGCTCGCGAATCGAGAGAGGAAGATTCGGTGAACAGTAAACCCATGTCGAACGGTTGCTCCGATCAGAATTCCGTCGACACCAGCGCGTTCGTATGGCCGGTGGGAGTCCGAATACGGCCTCGAAATTTCGGTACGACTCTCCGTTTAGAATTTCATATTTCAAAGTGTATTGTCATATAATCGGATTGTTCCAGTAGTTTCGTAGAGTAATAAATGGACATGAATTGAATTGAATATGGCTTAGTGTGTTAAAACGATAAATGTGGTAGAATCCGGGGAGAAACGGATAGATTAGATTTGCTCGATCCGATAGAATATGTAAGTTTTGGGAAAAGTGAGTTTTTGCGTATAAAGATGTATTTTGGTTTTGATAATAGTTATGAGTTATTTTTGATATTACGAACATGTTTGGATAAATCCGGGATGGTTCGGAGGGTTCGAGACCTTTCCGTAGCGTTTGCGGAAACGTTTTCGGAAGATTTTCTAAGAACGTGTAAAATCGGGGATTTAAGTGAACTAGTGGCTTGGAATAGATTGTAGTGATGTTCTAAGATTACTGAGACTGAATGTATTGAAATCGGAGTTGATTTGATCATTTTGAAGAGATTTGGAATTTTATAGTAGTTTGGTCGAGAACTTTGTAAGTCGTGTGTCTGACGGCTTTTCGTCATTTATTTTGACAGACTTGAGTAGGATCTTCGGCGCTCGCGAAGCCAGGTAAGTAACTCATGCGATGAGAGCTTAATGTGTGATTTCGTATCTTGATTTTACATATATACATGTATAGATGATTAATATGTTAGGTAAAACAGAAGATAGTTAAGAAGTAGTTTGAGAAGCAGTTCGAGATATGTGTAGCTAAGTGAAACGATCATCGCAGGTATGGCTTTTGTTATTAGCATAATATAAAGTAAGAGGTTTAATGATGTTAATGACTATGTGTATGTATGAATGTACATAAAGGTATGAATTTGTAACGATATGAAGTGTGTATGTGAATAAATATGAAAATGTATAAATATATGAGTATGTATTCGTATATGCATATGGTACTAAGATACGTATAGGTTGGATATGTTCAGTTGATAAAGATGTTATATCAGATGTTCCTAGATAGAGATCCTGAATGATTATGTTTGATCGATAAAGGAAAAGCTATGAGAATTATTAAAGGTATGACATTTGAATTTGATAACAAGAGGTGTATTCATATGTTTGAAACATATGTTTGTACGTGAGTGTTTGAGTCGTGTTTTGGAATGTTTGTTATGAATGTGCTTATGTATGAGGAGTCGCGTGACAAACTTGGTGTGCCATGATATGTATGTATTGCTTGATTGTATGCCTTGTGAAGTATTGGTTGTTAAGTTTGCGTCATGATTAGTTGTATGATGATTGTGTGTGTGACAGTGTGTGTGTACGTGTTCGATGGAGCTCGTTGATTATATGAATAACGAATGCTTATGTGAAATTTAGTAATGAAATTTGGAAACTAATGTGTGCTAGATGTTATAAAGTGCGTTTGTTCAGCTGCATTGGTATGCATGTATATGTATAAGAACTTAGAATCATTTTTGGCATGTATATAAGAGAGGTGTGATAAGGTATGTGTAAATGTATATGAATCTCGATTGTTAAGTCGTAGTAGTAATGTTGTAATTAAAGGAAGTTAAGAAAGACTTGATTTGGTATTGAGAAAAGTTTATTTAACATAGCGATTTGATGATATTTCAAAGTTAGACTATTGTGATAAAAGTATAGATATATACGATTTGCTTTGTATACTTTAGGCGTTAGCTATTAGATTATCATATATGTTAATATGAAAATGTGAAACTTTGATAAGAGTTAAGAATAAGGAATAATAACAAATTAATAATTCGAATTTAAAGTAACTTAGTAAATCTGATAAACGACTGATATGTTTGACTTGTTTGTTGTGTTACTAGCAGAGTTACTTACTGAGTTTTAAAACTCACATCAAACCAATTTGCCAGTTTTGCAGGATGAATTGTAGATTGGTCCATCATGTCGGTTTTGGAAGTCATTCTCGAGACGTGGATTACCCAAGCGGCAGTCACCCTCGCAAGTGTCTTGGGAAATGTTATAGAAGATTAGGATATTTGATTTATTGCTTTATTTTATCGCACTGAGCACGTGGTTTGTATTAATAATTTAAAGTTTTGATTGCATGTGTTGTTGTGGGCACAGAGCCCTTGAGTGTTGATAGATGATGTGGGCACAGAGCCCTTAGGTTGTGGTTTTGATGAATTTTATTTGGACCTGAGGTCCTTTTATTGTTTTGATGTTTTCTTGGATTGTCTTGATGCTGGACTGCGATCCAGGTTATCCAGTTTTTAGGATACATCATGCCGAATTTTCAGTTGATTAGAGGCTTATGGAGATGGGTCAATCCTGTCTCCTGCCGGTAGCATCCTGCCTCTGGCGGGGTGTTACAGTTGTGGTATCAGAGCAAAGGTTAGGGTGTCGGTGACTGCTGCTACAGGGTATCTGATCGTCTGGGTAAGTTTTTGTTGCATATGGAGCATATAAGTCATGTTTGTTATTTGATTGGATTAATATTATATGGTATGATATCCTATGATTTTGATTGATGTTGTTGATTTCAGATTATTGAAACATGTTTGTATGATATCAATATATATATATATATATATATATATATATATTTGTGTACAGGTACATTAAGTTAAAAGTATGTTGTTCATATAGGTATATGTATAGGTGAGTAATGTGAATCTGAGGTGTTTTGAAGTATGGGAGATTCCATGATGTTGATAGTCTGAATTGTGAAATGATATTTTGAATCATGTTTTGAAAACTAAGAATTTGATTTCTGGCATAACAGAGTTTGAAAAGAAAAAGAAAATAAGGAAGAAAGAAAGTTTTCAGAGGTTTTGATTTTGATTATAAAGGATAAAGAAAATGTTTCTGCCTCGACATTTGATTTGAGTTTTCATGATTTGAGATATATTAATATGTTTTCGTCTCGGTGCTCGAAAATGATTTTGATATTTTAAACTGTAAAATTTGTTTCCGCCGAGACGCTCGAAAATTTGTTTCCACCACGGTGCTTGGTGATTTTATGTTTTGACCCTCCGTGGTGATCGGTTATGTTACGTTCCGGGTTGGCCACCGGGGCGATCGTTACTGGTCCAGACCATCGGAAAATGGCTGGCCCATTACTCTGTCGACATGGTACGTACACTGTCCAGTCTTTGCGCGCGACTGAGCAGTGGACGATCAGTATTATTTTGAAAACATTGCATCAAAGACTCATTCATGATTTATTCAAATTTATGTTTTGGGGAGAAAAGGATTTCAAACTAATTGCATTTTGATTTGATGCATTGGACATTACTTTTGATATTTTACGATACGATGTATTTATATGTTTCCGTCTCAGCGATAGTTTTATGTTTTCTTGATGTGTTTCCGCTGAGATGATCGGTTATTGTTATGTTTCCGCCCCGACGATCGGTGTATGCATTTATGTTTTTCATAACTCATCATATGTTTCCGCCGGGGTGATCGTAGGGTCTAAGCCATCAGAAATGGTACGACCCAACCCTCTGTCGACAGGGGATCGGTTCGTTCATTGTCCGATCTGTGCGCGCGATTGGGGCATTGAGCGCTCGTTTATTTTTCGTCCAGTGAGTTATGCTGGATGATCGGTATGATTTTACGATAATGAATTTTGAAACTGATTTTGTTTACAGTAAAAGAGTTTTTCAAATGAATTTTCGAAATGATTTTTAAAAGAAATCGTTTTATGCTTCCAAATGTATTTTGAATAATGGCAGATATTGACAGATTTCAGACTATCAACATCATAAGAGTATTATGGTTGTCACTTCTGGTTGTGACGATAGAGGTATTTGTTGGTATAAAAGTTTATATCGTTATAAGAGTATGTATGTATGTAAGTTTATAGTTAGATATGGATCTTATGAATATTGTGATGATTATGTGTGTTATTGGATAGCCATACAAAGTTGTATGTGCGATGGGATATGTATGAATGTAAACTTTGATGTTGGTGTCGTTTACATATATGATGTAGAATGACATGATGTGAAATGAATGAGTTCCATTTTGTATCATGGATGAAATGGATAGTATGAGATTCGTATTAAGTTTTCGTTTTGATATTGTGTTGCATGTAAAGGACATGTGTTATGTTCCTTGTTTCAGATGATGTATTTGATTGACTGCGTAGAATCCGTGTTCTATTTTTCTTTTGTTGATGGATGAGCTTGAAAACAGTTTCACAGTGTTCTTATGAATGGATGTGAATTGAAATGACAAGTTTGGCTTGATTTAGACATGAAATGTTTGATTTGATGTTTTTTGTTTCGAAATAGCATGATTCATATTGATGTATGGAATATGTAACTTTTGAAAGGTGTTAAGTATGGTGACTTCCGAATATGGACAAGATGGTAAAGTACGTACGATTGGTTCCGACTGATCAGAAATAAGGACGGAGAAATTTCGAGGACGAAATTTTTATAAGGAGGGGAGAATGTAATATCCCAGATTTTTAGGACTATTCTAGAAGATTCCCGGAAAGATGTTATAGTCTCGGAGCATGATGATAATGAAGAATAAGAGTTCAATCGATGTTATATGGGTTGGAATAATGGATTATGATTTTTAGCCGCGTTGGAAAACGCGTAGGATCGGAAGTCAGTTACGAGATTTTTATTATTCGAGTCAAGTTTACTATTTTGACCTCAGAAAGAGTAAACGAACTCCGATCGAGCTGATTTTTGGACCATCAGACTCGTTTTTCCGATACGAACAACTTTCGTGTTGAACACTTTTCGAGAATCGCATCAGAAGGGCTTCGAAAATGCGAAATTCTAGAAGGTTCTAGAACAGGGGCTGTTTTGTAATTTTTCCAGGGACCAAAGTGTTATTTTCCAGAAAGTATATATTGCCTCATAGTTTTAAGAAATTGCAGAAATGTCATAAGCCAAAAATCTCTCTCTCTCGCACCCCTAATCGCGTTTTTGAAGTTGGGCTCGCCGGCGACGTTTCCGGCCACCACAGGCCGACGCGCCGGTGCCGATCTGCTCCCCCAGCGACGGCAAGCAGCGTGGTGGCCGGCGATCGGCCGTTAGACGCCGGCAACGGCAAGAAAAAGAAGAAGAAGAGGGCGCGACCTGGGTGTGTGTCGATCCCGGCTCGTCCGGTCGTTTCACGAGCCGTGCCACCTACCAAATCGAAGACCTCGGAGAGTACTACGAGTGTGCGGAGTCGGTTTCGCCGAACAGCGGCCAAAGGCTCGCGAATCGAGAGAGGAAGATTCGGTGAACAGTAAACCCATGTCGAACGGTTGCTCCGATCAGAATTCCGTCGACACCAGCGCGTTCGTATGGCCGGTGGGAGTCCGAATACGGCCTCGAAATTTCGGTACGACTCTCCGTTTAGAATTTCATATTTCAAAGTGTATTGTCATATAATCGGATTGTTCCAGTAGTTTGTTTCGTAGAGTAATAAATGGACATGAATTGAATTGAATATGGCTTAGTGTGTTAAAACGATAAATGTGGTAGAATCCGGGGAGAAACGGATTAGATTTGCTCGATCCGATAGAATATGTAAGTTTTGGGAAAAGTGAGTTTTTGCGTATAAAGATGTATTTTGGTTTTGATAATAGTTATGAGTTATTTTTGATATTACGAACATGTTTGGATAAATCCGGGATGGTTCGGAGGGTTCGAGACCTTTCCGTAGCGTTTGCGGAAACGTTTTCGGAAGATTTTCTAAGAACGTGTAAAATCGGGGATTTAAGTGAACTAGTGGCTTGGAATAGATTGTAGTGATGTTCTAAGATTACTGAGACTGAATGTATTGAAATCGGAGTTGATTTGATCATTTTGAAGAGATTTGGAATTTTATAGTAGTTTGGTCGAGAACTTTGTAAGTCGTGTGTCTGACGGCTTTTCGTCATTTATTTTGACAGACTTGAGTAGGATCTTCGGCGCTCGCGAAGCCAGGTAAGTAACTCATGCGATGAGAGCTTAATGTGTGATTTCGTATCTTGATTTTACATATATACATGTATAGATGATTAATATGTTAGGTAAAACAGAAGATAGTTAAGAAGTAGTTTGAGAAGCAGTTCGAGATTATGTGTAGCTAAGTGAAACGATCATCGCAGGTATGGCTTTTGTTATTAGCATAATATAAAGTAAGAGGTTTAATGATGTTAATGACTATGTGTATGTATGAATGTACATAAAGGTATGAATTTGTAACGATATGAAGTGTGTATGTGAATAAATATGAAAATGTATAAATATATGAGTATGTATTCGTATATGCATATGGTACTAAGATACGTATAGGTTGGATATGTTCAGTTGATAAAGATGTTATATCAGATGTTCCTAGATAGAGATCCTGAATGATTATGTTTGATCGATAAAGGAAAAGCTATGAGAATTATTAAAGGTATGACATTTGAATTTGATAACAAGAGGTGTATTCATATGTTTGAAACATATGTTTGTACGTGAGTTTTGAGTCGTGTTTTGGAATGTTTGTTATGAATGTGCTTATGTATGAGGAGTCGCGTGACAAACTTGGTGTGCCATGATATGTATGTATTGCTTGATTGTATGCCTTGTGAAGTATTGGTTGTTAAGTTTGCATCATGATTAGTTGTATGATGATTGTGTGTGTGTGACAGTGTGTGTGTACGTGTTCGATGGAGCTCGTTGATTATATGAATAACGAATGCTTATGTGAAATTTAGTAATGAAATTTGGAACCAATGTGTGCTAGATGTTATAAAGTGCGTTTGTTCAGCTGCATTGGTATGCATGTATATGTATAAGAACTTAGAATCATTTTTGGCATGTATATAAGAGAGGTGTGATAAGGTATGTGTAAATGTATATGAATCTCGATTGTTAAGTCGTAGTAGTAATGTTGTAATTAAAGGAAGTTAAGAAAGACTTGATTTGGTATTGAGAAAAGTTTATTTAACATAGCGATTTGATGATATTTCAAAGTTAGACTATTGTGATAAAAGTATAGATATATATACGATTTGCTTTGTATACTTTAGGCGTTAGCTATTAGATTATCATATATGTTAATATGAAAATGTGAAACTTTGATAAGAGTAAGAATAAGGAATAATAACAAATTAATAATTCGAATTTAAAGTAACTTAGTAGATCTGATAAACGACTGATATGTTTGACTTGTTTGTTGTGTTACTAGCAGAGTTACTTACTGAGTTTTAAAACTCACATCAAACCAATTTGCCAGTTTTGCAGGATGAATTGTAGATTGGTCCATCATGTCGGTTTTGGAAGTCATTCTCGAGACGTGGATTACCCAAGCGGCAGTCACCCTCGCAAGTGTTTTGGGAAATGTTTTAGAAGATTAGGATATTTGATTTATTGTTTTATTTTATCGCACTGAGCACGTGGTTTGTATTAATAATTTAAAGTTTTGATTGCATGTGTTGTTGTGGGCACAGAGCCCTTGAGTGTTGATAGATGATGTGGGCACAGAGCCCTTAGGTTGTGGTTTTGATGAATTTTATTTGGACCTGAGGTCCTTTTATTGTTTTGATGTTTTCTTGGATTGTATTTGATGCTGGACTGCGATCCAGGTTATCCAGTTTTTAGGATACATCATGCCGAATTTTCAGTTGATTTAGAGGCTTATGGAGATGGGTCAATCCTGTCTCCTGCCGGTAGCATCCTGCCTCTGGCGGGGTGTTACAGCACTACGTTGTAAATCTTGAGGTCTTTGTCTAATATATACATATCACTAAATCATATTTAATTTCAATCTAATCATACTCAGATCGAATACGTATATAAAAACAAGAGGTGCAACCATTAATATGTAATATTATATAAAAAATGATTGTTCGTATTCATGAATCGGACATAAAAACGATCCGGATTGGCGCTCCGAGCACCAAACCTAACAATTTATCCCACTTGCTCTAGTGCCAATCCACGATATCATTTACATATCTCAATATGTATATCACATACGTATGGCCCTCAAGAGCTCACCTAGCACTTAAGAGGTAGGCAACAACGAGTAGGTCCGCTATAACAAATTGAGTTTTTCCAACAAACTCAATCATTTCCTTTGACCAGCATCATTCATATTTTGTGGAACCCAAGTTCTACATCAATATGACTCAGATGCGACATCAATATTATGCTGCTGCTACTGAGTTGTCCAAATATTTAGGGATTAAATCCAAAATACTATGGAGACAACCGCAAGCACAACACTAATATCAAAACTTCTAATCTATAAGGTCACTATGCAACTTCATAAGTCAATACTTCATAAGTTACAACTAATTCCACTAACCACAATAGAATCATCTGTGACACTTCCACTGCATCTTTTCTGACTCTTTATGACGTAGACTGTCTAACGTCATAATTAGACTCAAAACTAATCTGACTCTAATGGTTGCAGACAATATTCTCCATGAATAAGAAACTCGTTCTTAATTTCTCAAAGATAACAAAGAACATGTTTCAAGACACATCTTATGGTCTACATCGTATCAAAATAGCTCGGAATAATTACGATTAAATCAATATCTTTAATCGCACATAATATAGTATTCATTATACCATCATCATATGCTGCATAAGATTGACTATGCATTCTAATCAATTTCTTTTTCGACAAAAGAACCATCATTTACGAAATATTTATACTATATATAAGAGACACACTAACTGTCACACATATAGTCTTTTTATGTCCTTTATTAGATCATATCTAATGCACGACTAATTGGAGAATCTCACAAGTCTCGTAGTTTTATATCATATACAAAACTTCATATCAAATATAACATAGACTACTCCCACTACTTTCACGGAGAAAAGAAGACTTAGGTAAACCTTTTACCTTATAAACATCTCATTATTACATTAATAATGATAATGTCGTTAGGATATATAACACCAGAACAAAATTTGTACGCTCCCATTAACCCTACTATTACATGTGTATTCTCTATGCCTTGATCAAATCAAACAATCTGATTGATATCAAAATTAGAGAACAAAGATTCCTGAAAAGCTCATCTGAGTCTACAATAGGCTCTATAAGCTAGTATATCAAACAACGATCTTAGCAGAATACAAACTCCAAGGCCATTCTAAAACTAAATTCTTCAAACAAAGAAATCACAATGGACCTCCTTTCTGAAGAAACTATTCAAAAATGCCACTTTACATTCCTAGCTAAAATACACAGTTTAATATTAATATTAACCAACAGATCTTTAATTGTTCAAAAAGTGCGACTAGAGACAAGTTTCCTCAGAATCTACAATAGATTATTGAGTATAACATTTCTCACTGTCATACTATAAAGGTCAAACATTTAATAAGCTCATTTTGTTTTTGCTGCGCAAACCATTTGCATATTTTATGAACGATTCATAACGAAAGATCAATCAAGTTCCAAACTTGATCTTAGTAAGCTTTGAACAATCTTAGATCCATGGTTCAATGCTAACTTCCGGAATCGATATCAAATATCGTTCTTACTATAAGTTATATGATAACTTTCTTCGATAAGAAAATAATAGAACATTAAGTATCAAATACTTCGCAAATGATTCTAACATCCTATTGGACTTATATGAATGATGTCTAAGGGTCTTTCCATCTTATTAATTATTTAGTTCCATTTATAGTTTATCATTGTTACAATTGACTTCAATAAGTCAAGTCTTTTCTACAATAGTCAACATCTGATGTTACACACTAAGTAATAAAACAGTTTCATTACTCAGGATCGTAGAAAAGATATTCTATCAAATATAATACAATATTATATTAAATAAAATAAATAATAAACTCTTACTTGTACCTCCGAGTCGCAAGTACTTTCAATTATATAACATTATACAAAAGAAAGATTCAAATCTCAAACTTTTCAAGATTCAAATTTTCCACTTATACATATCATATACGTAACTATAAAAACTAATGGAATCTTAATTAAAAGGATGAATTAGTGTTACTGGAGCATATCCCCAAGAGATAACACTCAATATCAAACGAATCAAATCGTATAGGATTCGATTACCCTACTAACTAATTCCATCACGATGGAATCATAGAAGAACTAATATTGAGTAAGAATCATATACATTGAATAACCTTAGAAATAATTTCAATAAATTCATATGTTTAATCATATCAAACATCTTTGAACAATTCAAAGACTCACAATGAATTTTAAAAGTATATTTTCAAAACTTCAGATCGAATATCTTTGAACCAGTCAAAATATTATATTCGCGTTTCATCAGAAACATGTAACTAAGTCATGACAACTCATTGACTAAGTTACGAAGTAAAGAAAACTACCTTAAGCAATTTACAATTCATTAAACTACATACATCTAATGTATCAGTTTAATAAATCTTATGGTCCATTGACAATCATTAGTTAAATGAGATTTAATCACATTCCTGAATACAATATTCAATAAATGGATAAGAATATGTGGTGTGGTCTCGTATCAGACCATCATTTACTATACGAAATAAGCATTTATTGCTTAAGTTATAAAATCTCATAAAGTATTGTTCTAAGTTATTTACTTAACCGAATATTTTTCTTAATGTAACTCTTCATCAATGACTCTACTAGTCGTATTAAAATATATAACAACTATTTATATAGAACAAGTAAATATCCAATAGTCGTAAGTTCTGATATCAAATATCAAAACAATCATTAAATAATATTTCAAATAACTAGATGAGAGATCTGTTATCCAATACTTATAGTTGTCGTATTATGAGAATATATATTCTCTACACAGAACTATACATATCTCATTTCTTTAGCTTTATAATTTGCCTTCAACTATTCACAACAATTGCAAATAATTGATTAGCAAATATTGTCGGACACGTGACCTCTAAAGGTTACTAAAGCCAAGAAACGTCATTATCAGATAAACAAATACCTAATATGGTTTTCTTAATGCCAGTCAAGAATCTCGAGGCATGAATTAATTCACGTCAATTCTTACTACACAAGAAACTATTCTCTCTATAGAATTATATCCTAAAACGAATATCTATTTAGATTACCTATCGTGACTTAGTAACTAAATCACTAACCATCTTGATTTTTCAAGAAAATAGGAACAACAGTTCCCGATGGTTTAGACTAATCTAACAATATCCAAGCCTACTGTAATCTAGAACCTATTCTAGAAATGTTCAACAAAAAATGAAGTCAGAATATATATATAAAATATGCATGTAGTGGACTAAAAGTTTAATTCTATCTACATAATAGAATAAGGAAAACATAATCGGTAATTTTCATAATTTTACACACTGCCTTAGTTATGGATTTTTAACCCAGCAGTGTCTCCCACTACTTTACGTAATACCGTAATTGTAACATCCGGTGAACCTGACGACTATTATAATTTGGAGGCAAAATACTTGATATAAATCATGTTCAAGCAAGTACGTGCTCATAAAATGACATTTGGGACATTTAGAAGATTCCTTAAAATTTCAAAGTGAAACTTAGTTTATGTCCCACCTTGAATAGACTTTAGTAATCGGGGCGTAACTTTTTCATACGATCTTCGATTTTTATGAATTTTATATCGTCGGAAAGCTGAGACCAAGACCTACACTTTCACGTTAAACATTTGTCCAAATTCAAATTAGAAATTCGTCAAAAATCACAATTTCTGTGACTGCTATAGTATTTTCGAGAATTACCTAGAATTGGATGATGTGGCATCATCTCAACCATTCATTTCTACACCAAAATCAGCCTCTCTTTGTCTATAAATAGCACACTATTCACTCATCTATACTAAGCTCAAAAACGTGTATCTTAAAGAAGAATGCTTCAATTTTCTTCTTATTTCTCAAGCTATTCAAAGTGCAACAAAGAATGATTCTCAAGCTTCTAGCACACAAAGTAAGCTTCTAACTCCCATTCTTTCTCTCTTTATATGTTTTGGACAAGGAAACTAGAGCCCCAATTCACACCTTAGAAACCCTAGAAGTTGAAATTGCTTAATTGAGTTTGATTAAGTTGTTTACAAATATTTTTGAGAGTAGTATGATAGTATAAACATATAATGAGGTTCATAAGTTAATGAATATGTTGAGGAAATTATGCTTTGTGAATTGAGGATTCTTGATGTTGGTTTGTGTTGGATTGATGAGATGAAATAGATTGTGTGTTGTTTTTAGTATAAAAATGTTGTTAATACTTTTGGGTAAACTAGATGATGGGAAGCAAAGATGGAAACCTGAGAAAATAGGTTCGCGTCGCGACGCTTATTGGGAAAATATTACAGATTCATTTCTGGACTGTCCGCGTCGCGACACGAACTGGGAATTTTCAAATATCAGTTTATGGAATTGAGCGTGTCACGATGCGAGATCAGAATTTTCCCCAAACTAGTTTTAATTCATTCCAATTCCACCCTAGCGTGTTAAAGGCCACCCTAAGGGTCTCATATCGACTCATATACATACAATACACCATAATATACGTATGTTATGCCTGAAAGCGATAACAAGTATTTAAATCGATAAATTTAGTTTAATTCCGTAGTACACTCCTCGATTTTTTTTCTAATCAGAGTTATCAATTAGGAGTTATCGCATGAACCACAAAACCTTTCGGCGAAGTGACGTTATGCTAGCGGAACTCCAAATCTTTGAGTGGACACTGATTCTTCATTCATAATGTTTTAAGTAAAGACTTACTTTTCAGCATATAATGCGTTAGCCAAATTTAATTCAACTGTTTTATGAAAAAACATGTTTAAGAAAGTTTTGATTTAATTAGCTTGAGTTTTGTGATTTTTCGAGGCATGAGGGAAAACCCACTTCAGTATTGTAGGACACAGATGTTGACGACGCTGTTCTAGGCTCGCGGCCAAGTTAGGAATACGGAATAGCTCGCGGGGAACTAAACCGGAGAAATAACATGGAGTCGCCACCCGGTGTGAACCAGGATAAAGATTTAAGACCGCACTCATCCCTCGCAAGGGAAGACCTCAAACCGTTGGGTTCGGAATGGTCCCTTAATTATGTCACTTGTAACGATATGATTTGTGCAGTAAACTAACCGAATCTACTCAACATGTATGCTCAAAGGTAACTTATATCTAGTCCGCATTCATCAAAATAAATCATATGACTAAGTTCGCATGTTTTAAAAATAAGTCATTATAACGGCAAGCATATAATAACACACGACAATCTCATGAACATGCTTCACTTATAATACGGAAAACAAGTAACAACCTAAACATAATGCAAAATCTAAACACAAAATAAATGACTAATCATGCTTGGATAAATAAATAAGAAACTAGGCTAAATCATGCCTAAATAACAAATAAATAATCTACTAACTACATCATGCTCAAATACAAGTTTGGATGAAATGAAATACGTGTCTCTCAAGTAGTACGTGGTGTTGTATCCCGAGTACAAACCGCACTACCGTCCATTCGGATTCGGCTATGGAATTTATGTCTGGGTTTCCATCCGATATACCACAAGAAGGAACACATATTCCACTCATCCAGAATTCACATCATGCCTCAACAAACGACTCTCATGCGATAATATATTAAAATAAATAAAAACAAATGAAAGATAATAAATAAAGGGGTGCTCTAAGGTCTAACCTCTTTTTTCGTCTCTCGAAAGCTCGTTACACGGCTGTCGGAAGGGTTGATGTTCTGCAACTTTTCTGGTTCACTAATCCAACATTTTTCCTCGCTATTTCGCTGTTTGGGCTGCTGAGTGGGGCTTTATGCGTGAAGGAGGGCAAGTGACAAGGCTGGTGGTTTATGTGTGAGGGTTAATGCGGCAGTAAGGCTTGTGTGTGAGAGTTAATGCGGCAGTGAGGCTTGTGGGGCAGGTGGCGTTGAAAGGGATGTGGTATGCACTTGTGGCGTGTATTTGTGGCTGGCAACGTGAGGGTGCAGGTGGCATTTGAAAGGGATTTGTGATGTATTTGGTTTAATAAATTAGAGTGTAACAGAAAGTGGAGAGGGCACACTTCTATCAGCATCAATAGAACCATTCAACACATTGGCGTAACTAGGAGCCCCTTCCACACTAGAACCATAAGACCTCAGCTG
Source organism: Zanthoxylum bungeanum (assembly GCA_019454045.1). Lineage (NCBI taxonomy): Eukaryota > Viridiplantae > Streptophyta > Magnoliopsida > Sapindales > Rutaceae > Zanthoxylum > Zanthoxylum bungeanum. Next base: position 22,031 of record SKCR01038285.1, on the reverse strand, counting down.
ATTAGGATCCAACTTCATTGTCACTGTCTTGCCAGCAAAACCGTTACTGACCAAATCATTCCCCAACCTATTCAACTCCTCATCGGCAACACCACTGATAGCATCCATGTTCCAGTTCACATTTGCATGACACACCTCCAAACTACCACCGTTCAAAACAGAAACAGCATGACTACTACTCGAACCACCGTTCAAAACAGAAACAGCAGAACCATCGTTCAAAATAGAAACAACAGAACTACTACTAGAACCGTGGGAAGTACCACCACAAATCAAGCTTCCATTTCTGTCAACACCAGACTCTGACCCAATCTTCTCAAAATAGGAACTCTGGTAAGCCAATGGCCTTAAAGCCGTGTCCAAAACATTCCCAGACGGGCAAAAGTTCCCCAAGGGAAACACAGTAGAAGGAGGAGAACAAGTAGAGTTTACCTTACTGCTCAGACTAGAAGGAGCCACCGAATGCGAGGAGACCGATCCGGGTACCGAAGAAACGTGACCCTGCAAGACTATAAAAGTAAACCGGAGGGGCTGAAGGAGCTCGACCCAAGACTTCCAAGAGCAGGCCTGATACTCGCCTGACCCGATTCAGATCCAAAAGGGCAAGATCTGGATTTTGTAGGCGAAGAGGTAGAGGGGATAATAGGTGCTGTAGCGGGCCCCTCTAGAGGAGAACAGACCGGCGCCACTGGCGGTCCCAGACAGAGAGCACAAAGGTCGATTTTGTTTGCATCGCAACCCAAAGTCTCGTCAAAAACAGACGGGAGAAGGGATCCCAACTCGGTCAAACTGGGATTAACCTTCGACATTAAGGGAGAGAAAAGATAAGAGAAAGGAATGAAGACAGTGAGCAGGTATTAGGGTTAGGGTTTTGGATGGGTGCATATGGGCTTTTGGTGGGTGCAGGGGTTTTGGGCCAAGATTAATGTTTAAAACAAGAATTGACTGAGCGAATCCACGGCTAACTAGCGAGTTCAAAATTGACGAGTTATTAATTTCAGAATTTTCCCTTTCGGCGTCCGTTTCCCGCGACTTCCATAACTTATCGGGTAGTGCCTCCATACGAGCTCATCATCAGGCTTTATGCAAAAATGCAGTGTCTACAGTCGCCCCCACTTTGATGGGACTTGTGCAGTGTGTGACAGTGACAATCATATCAAAGTTATGCATGCATTTTTACTTACTTGGCTCGCCAGCTGCCTCCTGACTTGTCTGCTGCTTCAAACTGAGTTAATGACGCAGTGGGCCTCGACCCTAGGACGCATCCCAATAACCAATGATGCTGTGGGCCTCGACCCTGAAACGTATCCCAATAACTAATGATGCATTGGGCCTCGACCTTGGGACGCATCCCAATAACTGCAATCGACAACGGGGGCCTCCACCCTGGGACGCATCCCAATACCGCTGACAAAATGAGCCTCGACCCTGGGACGCATCCCAATAACCAATGATGTAGCGGGCCTCGAACCTGGGATACATCCCAATAACTGCAATAGACAACGGGGGCCTCGACTCTGGGACGCATCCCAATACCGCTGACAAAATGGGCATCGACCTTGGGACTCATCCCAATAACCAATGATGTAGTGGGCCTCGACCCTGGGACGCATCCCAATAACTGCAATCGACAACGGGGGCCTCGACCCTAGGACGCATCCCAATACCGCTGATAAAATGGGCCTCGACCTTGGGACGCATCCCATAACTGAAACCGATGATGATGTGGGCCTCAACCCTGGGACGCATCCCCAAACTGCTGATGATAAAATGGGCCTCAACCTTGGGACGCATCCCCAAACTGTTGATAATGATGTGGGCCTTAACCCTGGGATGCATCCCCAAACTGCTGATGATAAAGTGGGCCTCAACCCTGGGACGCATCCCCAAACTGCTGATAATGATGTGGGCATCAACCTTAGGACGCATCCCGGCAAAGCTGATACTGATGTGGATGTGTCTCCATACCCGGAGTGTCATACCCGGCAAAGCTGATACTGATGCTAATGTGGGCCTCGCCCCCAGAGTGCCATAACTGGCAAAGCTGATACTGATGCTAATGTGGGCCTCGCCCCCAGAGTGCAATACCCGGCAAAGCTGATACTGATGTGGATGTGTCTCTGTACCCGGAGTGTCGCAGTAATATCTCCATACCCGGAGTGCCGTACCTGGCAAGCTAAACCCCATACCTGAGGTGTCGCGATTGCGTCTCCATACCTAGAGTGCCATACCCGGCAAAACTGATAATGATGATGATGTGGGCCTCGCCCCCAGAGTGCCATACCCAGCAAGACTGATATTGATGTGGGCCTCGCCCCCAGAGTGCCATACCCGGAAAAACTGATACTGATGTCTTCATACCCGGAGTGCCATACCCGGCAAGACTGATATTGATGATAATGCAATGGTTCATTCCCAAACTATGTTGTATGAGATGGTCCATTCCTGAACCGTTACTGTGAGGTGGTCCATTCCCGAACCGTGCTCCATTCTCGGAGTGCCATTCCCGACTTGGTCATTCCCGAACCTTGTTCCATTCTCGAATTTCAATTCTCGGATTGTTCATTCTCGAACCCTGCTCCATTCTCGGATTGCCATTCTCAGCTTGCTGAATCTTTCTCTATTGTCGGAGTGCCATTCTCGGCTTGTTCATTCTTGAACCCTGCTCCATTCTCAGATTGTCATTCTCGGCTTGTTCATTCTCGAACCCTGTTCCATTCTCGGATTGCCATTCTCGGCTTGCTGAATCTTTCTCCATTCTCGGAGTGCCATTCTCGGTTTGTTCATTCTCGAACCCTGCTCCATTCTCGGATTGCCATTCTCGGCTTGTTCATTCTCGAACCCTATTCCATTCTCGGCTTGCTGAATCTTTCTCCATTCTCGGAGTGCCATTCTCGGCTTGTTCATTCTCGAACCCTGCTCCATTCTTGGATTTCCATTCTCGACTTGCTGAATCTTGCTCCATTCTCGGAGTGCCATTCTCGGTTTGTTCATTCTCGAACCTTGTTCCATTCTCGGATTGCCATTCTCGGCATGTTCATTCTCGAACCCTGTTCCATTCTCGGATTGCCATTCTCGGCTTGCTGAATCTTTCTCCATTCTCGGAGTGCCATTATCGGCTTGTTCATTCTCGAACCCTGCTCCATTCTCGGATTACCATTCTCGGCTTGTTGATAACGTGGGTCTCAACCCTGGGATTCATTCTCAAAAACTACTGGTGAAGTGGCCCTCGACCCTGGGATTCATTCCTGGAACTCTGATAGTACGGGCCTCGGCCCTATGATTCATTCCTGGATTCCTTCCAAAACTCTGATAACGTGGGCCTCGGCCCTTGGATTCATTCCAAAACTCTGATGACGTGGGCCTCGACCCTGGGATTCATTCCCGGATTCATTCCAAAACTCTGCTGATGTGGTGCTCGGCCCTGGGATTCATTCCCAGATTCATTCCAAAACTCTGCTGATGTGGGCATCGACCCTGGACTCATCCCCAAAATTGAAACTGATATGGGCCTCAACCTTGGGACTCATCCCCAAAACTACTACTCATATGTTGCTGATTCTGGTTGGCTTGTCTTTGCCGCTTTCTCTTTTTCTTCTTTGAAACCTGTGAATACAAAAAAAAACAAACACAAAAAAAGAATGCAAAATATGTTACGTGTATGCATGCATGCATGAATGAATTTCATATTTCGTTGGGGTTAGGTCTTCCGCCAGTTCTCCAGGTGATTGCTCGGTCTTCTCTCTGGTTCTATGGTTCAATTTCTTATTATTCTTCTTATTCACTGGGTGGTAGACTGGTCGCCCCCAGTCTTGATTTAGCTTTATGCTCTCCGCTGTTTGCACTTGGTCAAGATGAACCACATGGTGGGGCCTTCCATATCATCATAATATATCACATGCTACAAAATAGTCTCAATAGTTATACATGTTATCGTCCTCAATGAATGCCCAGTAATGAAACCAGAGAACATTCAAAACACTCAATGCAACTCAAATATGAGTTTTTGAATAAATGATCTATGCCAGACTCAAAGTGTGTGTGTGTAAAGGTTTTTTCACAGCTTAATCCTTAGGTAAGCCAACTCAATGATTTCGTTTCAAAAATCGGGATCGATGGGTCAAACCAACCTAGATGTCTCAATTATGTTTTGCAATTGCTTTTTCGCGCTCAATGTGGCATGGTTTTATCTTTCTTTTCCTTTGTCTCTCTTTTTTCATTTTTTTTTTTTTTTTTTGCAACACACCTACCCTTTAAGGTAGCATTTCTCCTCATGGTGGTCCTAATACTCGCCTATGGGTAGCTTCACGCTTATCGGTTATAGGCGGTTTATTTCTTTTCTTTAGAGACCTTTTTTTTTTCCAACCATACCACACATCATAACACAAGCAAGTCAGGATAGACATCTAAGCAAACAGTCATTCATCGACCCGCAATTTCTTCAACTAGTCACCTTGCCAACTACTCAGGTTTTCACCGCTAAGAACCTATAGTGAAATGCTTACGAGTCTAGCATAGATCAACAATTCAAAGCATCAGATAAAAGCACATCAAGAGTTTATCGTTTCTAAGATTTCATCCTAAAGCAAACGATTTCATCATCGGACTTATGCCTAACTATTAAGGACTAAACAACCTTTTTTTTCTTTTTCTTTTTTTTTTTTTTCCTTTTTCTTCTCTCTTTTTTTTTTCTTTTTTTTTTTTTTCTCTTTTTTCTTTTTTTTGAAGGCCCCCCTAATGGTCTTTCTATCCTTACCGTAAGGTTTTCTTATTCTCGATTTCCTTTCCCTCGCTATCCATGTTTGCTAAACTCCTCTTGACAAACCCTTTTTTTCTTCTCTAACCCAATAAATATCTATGATGGCTTTTAAGACACGGGGTTAACATGATGCGTGTATGCATGAGATGCATGAGATACATGCAATGTATGTAATATATAAGCCCATTTAAGAATTTTTACACTAGTTGGCCCATTATCATTATAAAATATTCAATCATACTATTGCGCGGTGCAAACTTATCCCAGTTGAAAAGGCCCAACAGGTTTACACTTTGCGATAATATGGCTAAACAACTTCAAATGATAAGAGGCCCAAACATAAAATGGCCCATCGACATTTTAGAGGCTTTTGGCCCAACTGTCAAAGGACACGAACTCGTCCCAGTTTAAATGGCCCAACAAGTTCACATCTTTTGACAAAAGGTCCAACTGGATCCAAATGAAGACGGTCCAAAACATCAACATAAAAAAAATTAATAATTTCTACTAGTTCTACGACTAAGGTTCACATGTGGGTTTACGGGAGTGCGGACAAAGGCTCTCGCTGACGAAGGCTCTCGCTGACACTGCCTTTAACTAAACCCCTTCAACCCGCTGTAGACACGGTTAATTAAAGCAAAAATCCAAACATTACAAGATATTATTTCGGGGCCGATTCTCTATCCCCAGTGGAGTCGCCAAACTGTAGGACACAGATGTTGACGACGCTGTTCTAGGCTCGCGGCCAAGTTGGGAGAACGGAATAGCCCGCAGGGAACTAAACCGGAGAAATAACTTGGAGTCGCCACCCGGTGTGAACTGGGACAAAGATTTTAGGCCGTACGCATCCCTCGCAAGGAAAGACCTCAAACGGTTGGGTTCGGAATGGTCCATTACTTATGTCACTTGTAACGATATGATTTGTGCAATAAACTAACCGAATCTACTCAACATGTATGCTCAAAGGTAACTTATATCTAGTCCGCATTCATCAAAATAAATCCTATGACTAAGTTCGCATGCTTTAAAAATAAGTCATTATAACGGCAAGCATATAATAACACACGACAATCTCATGAACATGCATCACTTATAATACGGAAAACAAGTAACAACCTAAACATAATGCAAAATCTAAACACAAAATAAATGACTAATCATGCTTAGATAAATAAATAAGAAACTAGGCTAAATCATGCTTAAATAACAAATAAATAATCTACTAACTACATCATGCTCAAATACAAGTTTGGATGAAACGTAATACGTGTCTCTCAAGTAGTACGTGGCGTTGTATCCCGAGTACAAACCGCACTACCGTCCATTCGGATTCGGCTACGGAATTTACGTCCGGGTTTCCATCCGATATACCACAAGAAGGAACACATATTCCACTCATCCAGAATTCACATCATGCCTCAACAAACGACTCTCATGCGATAATATATTAAAATAAATAAAAACAAATGAAAGATAATAAATAAAGGGGTGCCCTCAGGTCTAACCTCTTTTTTCGTCTCTCGAAAGCTCGTTACACGGCCGTCGAAAGGGTTGATGTTCTAGAACTTTTCTGGTTCACTAATCCAATGTTTTTCCTCGATGTTTCACTGTTTGGGCTGCTAAATGGGGCTTTATGCATGAAGGAGGGCAAGTGACAAGGCCGGTGGTTTATGTGTGAGGGTTAATGCGACAGTAAGGCTTGTGTGTGAGAGTTAATGCGGCAGTGAGGCTTGTGGGGCAGGTGGCGTTGAAAGGGATTTGGTATGCACTTGTGGCGTGTATTTGTGGCTGGCAACGTGAGGGTGCATGTGGCGTTTGAAAGGGATTTGTGATGTATTCGGTTTAATAAATTAGAGTGTAGCAGAAAGTGAAGAAGGCACACTTCTATCAGCATCAATAGAACCATTCAACACATTGGCGTAACTAGGAGCCCCTTCCACACTAGAACCATAAGACCTCAGCTGATTAGGATCAAAATTGACGAGTTATTAATTTCAGATTTTTCCCTTCCGGCGTCCGTTTCCCGCGACTTCCGTAACTTATCGGGTAGTGCCTCCATACGAGCTCATCATCGGGCTTTATACAAAAATGCAGTGTCTACAAGTATGTAACTTGATATAGACATGGAATTGATAGATGACATGTGCACATGTAGAGGACTGGGGGGACGACGATGCGTAACGCTCTCAGATCCTAGTTCAGGACTAGGGATGATAGATGCCCCTAGATCTTAGATTCAGAGCTTGGAGGGTAGCATAAATCCGCACCCCCAGTTCTAGTTCACTGGCTTGGGGGACGATGATACGTAACGCCCCAAGACCACTAGTTTCAGGGACAGATAGTGGCATGCTTTGGGGGACGGCGATACGTACGCCCCAATGCCATGAATTTGCACTTCTGGCTCTAGTTAGACGTATGGGGGGACGACGATATGTAACGCCCTCATCGTCAGGTTTTTCAGAGACATAGATCAATTTTTATAAAAAGTTTTTAGAAACAGATATTTCAGAAATAGTTTTCAGAATAGACCTTTTAGATACAGGTTTTCAGAACCAGATTTTCAAAAGTAGATTTCAGAAATTGATTCCAGAGAGAAGTTTTACAAGATGAATAATTCATTCATATTTCACCAAAAAATATTAAATTTGTTATCAAATAATAATATAATAATTTAGAAAACATCACGAAACTTTTACGAAAATATTTTTCCGCAAAATGGCATAAAACACGTTTTTGCCCGAACCGACCAACCAATACACATGAGGGCTGCCTAGGTAAGCCCCAATAGTACTTGGGCAGTTCATGGACTGCCCAAACAATGACCTATTCGCTGTTTGGATAGTCGTTACCTGGTAAGCCCGAAACTCGCCCGGTAATGCCGTTTTTTTTTACCGTTTTCGCATATTTTCACTCCGAAAAAAATTTCGGCAATTATTCCAATGGCCAATACACATCCAATACATTTAAATAACATATTTGTCATCACCAAAATTCCAGAATTTCCAGATCTGATCTGGGTGCCAAAAATATCATTTTTCATGCTTTAAATCTAATTTTATCAACATTAATCATATTAATATTTACACCAATAAAAGCGACCACCATTGAAGAACTCAAGAATAATTCTAGGTATTATTAGAGTAGTCATAAAACTCTAGAATGACAAGTTGTTATCAAAGAATCTAAACAAGCTTACTTTACATTAATTAAACTTATTAGTTTCCTTGAAAATATTACACATTCATATATCAATTTTGAAAGCATCCAACCATCACAACATATATTCAAGAGAGGGAAAATTAAATCTACATCTTATGTAAATAGATAGAACCATAGAAATAATTTTCCAATTGAAGAAAGTAAGAAAAATACCTTAATTTTCAAATTTTCTTAAACAAAGCTCTATCTCCTTTTATTTTTCTCTCAAACCTCTATTTTTCTATGTTTTTGGAAGCTTCAAATTATGAAGAAAATGAAAAAACTTTTATTTTATATTATCACCACAATGGCCGAAATTATAGGGCATTTTTTTTATCAGAATTGGTTTCAAATTTTTAATCTAATTAAAGAAGCAAAAACCAAATGATGATATTAGTTAATAGCCATGTGTAACCAATTACAACAAGCCATTAATTTAGCAAATGATGATATTAGATATTAGATATTTTATTTTTAATTACTTAATTTATTTAATAATTAAATAACTTAAATAATTAATTAATATTAATATCCAAATATATGTATTATTATTTACATTAAATAACATGATATATTTATTAATGACAAGTGTCAAAATGTCACATTTGATAATTAATTAATGTTAATTTATAAAATCATGTATTAAATACAAATACACATTAATTAGGAAATAACTGAAATGCCCCTATGTATATATTTTCGTTTAACCGTTAAACGATTCGAATTAACTTATTTAATCCGATAAAGTATTATGAATAATCTGTATTATCCATAACGCATTGTCCAAGTGCTCAACGAGTACACTTCATATTATGAGACTCTCTAAGTTTAGGTTTATCTATCACGAAATCAAATTTCGTATCCATAATTCACCCACTCATAAATTGTGACGACCACAGATAATCTCGCTAAACTATGCAAGTCGAGGTCATTGCATACGTATAATCCCTCTGTCATAGGCTATCAATATTATACCGAGGATATAGATAGAAACGTAAAATCCCTAAGGGATAATATAGTCGACTTTCAAATTTACGATCTCTAAATAACACTCGAAACTCGCTTCCGAAGTATAGCACATCCATGGATTTACTAGATCGTAAATATGTACATGATACTTATGCCCTATACACAAGATTGACAGATTCTATCTGATACTCACATGATATCATGAGCATGGGTCCACACCCAACGAACAGACGGAGGTCTGATCTAAATAGATCGGTGACGTGATTTCCATCAAAGTGTGAAAGATGACTTAGATATCCCAGTGGTATCTCAAGTCGAATGACCACTATGCTACTCGACTTGAGAAGATTCCAATTGACATTAGTGTACCATCTATTAGGAAATCTTCGGTGAGTCGTTCAGTGTTTATCAAATAAAGACCTACACGTCTATACGAGTCTCCCGAGACTCATGGTTCATTGGAATAAACCATCAGACAAAGTTCGATATACGACATGTACCGGTCTCAGCGGATTTTACTGACCGACCCGTGTTAGTAAATCTTGACCAGGAACTTTATTTGAGAATATACAACTTATAGTGACACTTCCCAATGTCAATTACAAACTACATTGTAACTACGCACTACGTTGTAAATCCTGAGGTCTTTCCCTAATATATACATATCACTAAATCATATTTAGTTTCAATATAATCGTAATCAGATATAATACATATATAAAAACAAGAGGTGCAACAATTAATATGAAATATTATGGAAAAATGGATTGTTTGTATTCATGAATCGAACATAAATACGATCCTGATTGGCTCTCCGAGCACCAAGCCTAACATATTCAATATGGAATTAGTAATATGTGAAATCCATGGGCTCGTGGTACACTGTAGAAGTAAGTTCTAAGTATTATTTAAGAGATTGCTAATAGATACGTCGACGAGATTATACTTATCGAGTTTTGACTTTTATATCTATATCTCTGGGATAATTCGGATACCAGTGACAGATGGATTATACGTATGTGATGACCTCAACCTGTATGATTCAACGAGTTTATCTGTGGTCGTCATAATTTACGATTGGGTATACTATGGACACGAAATTGGATTTCTTGACGGATATGCTTGAATCTAGAGAGTCTCACTAATGAAACATACTCGTAGAGCACTAGGGCAATATTTATAAATAATATTGATTATTTATAAATCATTTAACGATTAAACAAAAAGATACATGCTTAAGGGCTTTTTCGATCATTTCTAAATTAATATGTATTTGGATTTAATATATGATTTTATTAAATACACATTAATTAATTGTCAAATAAAGTATTTGACATATATCATAAATATTTGTATTTTGAATATTTAGTGTAAATATAATACATATATCTAGATATTTAGATTTAGTAATTGTTGGATTATTTAATTATTAAATAATTAAAATTATTCGATATAAATATATAGTGTTATGATTATGTTTGGAGGTGGATTAATATGATTGGTTCACTTGTTGGAACCTATTTAATGTTGAAGTGTTCAAATTGAATAAGTACCTTAACCTTTTTATTAATATAATTTTTGAAGAAAAATGACAATAATTTGTTGGGATGTATGCCATAGAGCTGAATTTAATGTAGATAACTTTATATGTTTTGAAATAAAATGATGCATTATTCATTTATCAAAATGTTTGTTTAATTTTCACATATTATAAATTATCTTGATTACCCTAGATTACTTATGTGCCTTCAGACTTAGTGTATGAGTGTCATACACAAGCGGGTACTTTAAAGCTGAAGTTAGTAATCTTAAACAGTCCATAGAGAGAAAACAAAGCGGGTACTTTGTTTGTGGTTTATCTATAGCTGCGGTCCATTCTATATTTGTATGGAAACCTTGATCCAAGATCGACCATGTAGAGACATGAAAATGGAGGCACCTTGTATGATGTGATCATATAGGACTGGACCCAGATGGAAATGACTTTCTTATAATATCCGTTAAACAAAGAAAATCATTTCGATCTACTAGATGGTCATATATGGACTGATCTTAATCCTGAGTGTATTACGTACTCCTGCATGACAGGCTATGTCCTTTGATTTACAAAGGTGAGGTTGGTGTAGCAGTCCCGACCAAAAGCTACGTACTTTGGGGAATAGTCTGTGGTGTAGCTGGGAATGTTTTACATGATATGAAGTTCACTACTTCGTGCGAGAAGTAGAGGAGTGTCTTCCTTAAGGGTTGATTCGGTACTTGAACAGTTTGAGCGCTCAAGTCTTTCTATTACGAATATAATGATTAAAATTCATAATGGTTATGCATAACTCGTTCATTAGAGAATCAATGGCACTAAAGGTACAAATAATTAGAGGGGTATAACGGATATTATGACTTGACTATAATTACGAGATACTCATGAAGGGTCAATCGTATGTAGTGACTATATCGATAGACACCGACTTGGTTCGGCTTAATATATCATCTAGGGCAACGAGAGTGCAACTTCAGGTTTTTAGTGGAATAACCCATTGCTAATAATTCAGAATATTTAATTAAGAGCTTAATTAATATTTTGAGATTATTGGAGCTCGGAACCGTAGGTCCATTTGGTCCCCGTGCTAGCTCGATATACTACAACGAATTTAGTATAATTGGATAGTCCAATTATATACTCACATATGTATAAATATTATTAATATGATTAATAATATTATTATATCACACTTGGAACTTTATGTTAAAGTTTAACATAAGGTTTTATTAATAATTATTTGATAATTATTAATTAAAAATTATTAAATTATATTAGATATATGATTTAATAAATAAGGATATTATTTTGAGATTCCAAAAATGGTTTTTGGAAAGCCTATTGATAGCTTTGAAAGTTATAAATTTGAAAAGGCTATTATATCTTTAATTTTGTAATTTAATTTTGTCATGATGATGACAATCAATTCTTGATTTATGTTACAAAAAATTAAAGAGGAAAATACATGCCTTGGCCGAATCTACCTAAAGGAGGAGGGGAAGAGTTTGTTTGTTTTTGGAAACAAATTAACCTAAGTATAAAAGAAAAATTATTTTTCTTTTTGTCACAATTTTTTTTGCAACCCTAGCCTCCATCTTATTCTTCTCATATTCTCTCAAAGTGTTGAGAAAAAAAAATAAGAACAAGAAAATAAAATAGAAATACAAGTGTGATTCCATCTTTAAAACGTTTAGGGATTTAATATTATAAGTCTAGCCCACACTAGTTTCCGTTGGTAACGAGACATAGCTCGGAAAGTCGAGTGGTGGATCTGAACATATACAAATGGTTCACGGTAAAAGTTTTGGCTCATCATGGTTCGCCGAGTCAAAATGGATTCATCCAGATAGTTCCTAATAGTAGTACCTTAGTGGGGGAGCCAACACCAGACATGTAATCAAAAGAGTCATAAGCTTATAGATGAGCAGCATAAGCAACTACAACACGTGTAGCTAGTGAGAACACCACCACAGAAAGACTCCAGGACAATCCCTACCCTCCCAACCCCCGTAGAAGCGGTGAACCTTGAAGGTTGCCTTAAGATAATCACAGGAATAAGTGAAATAATAGTGAAAGAAGACCCGAACATAAGATCTACAGGCTTAGCTTAAGAAAAGAATAAAAGTAAGTGACAGGTCTTAGTAAAAGAGTTAAGAAAGAAATTATTTAAATGGAGCGGTACAAAGATGAAGTAGTGGTCACGTAATGACCGAGATATAAAGGAGCAGCGATAGACGTGGCTAAGGGAATGTAAGAATTGATATCCTTCGAATAAGAAAGAATAAACATAGGCCAGACGAGTCCCAGGAGTAGAACAGAGCAAGAGAGAAGATAAAAAGGTCAACAAGTAAATAGTTGGAAATGAATCTGTCAAGAAGATAGGAGAAAATACCAAGTAAGCAAAAATAGAAGAATGTAACAACAAAGGTTACTTAGTATCAACCTAAGCCATATGTATGGGTGGTTTAGTAGATTTGTAGCATAGTACGAAATCGAGGAGATAAATTACTGCAATGTTGCAATTAGTATACCAGGTGAATCCTTAAGGTACGGTAAAATGGCATGTATTTGAGTAACGACTCTTGACAGCACTAGATTATGGAAAATAAGTTAGTGTGGAACACCGTAACCAGATTTATAGTAACAATGAAAGCAAAGTACAAAAAAGGTAAAATATGAGCTTTAGTCATGACCAAATTGCCAGCGTCAATGTTAATAGCAGGGAATGTGGTTTAGGCACTAATGTGCATGCAATTAAGCCTGAATCTGTAGCCAATTAAGGAGGACCACTAGGAAACCACCCAGAAGCTACATTTTAAGTTCAAGCATCATCGATAGACAATATCAGTAAGCTAAGAAGCCTTAGGCGGTATCATAAGCAGTTGAAGCTTGGAAAGGAGAATATAGAGAGTTAATTAGCTAAGATATGAGAAAGAATATTAAGATCAAGTTAAACAAGTGCAGCTAAATGAGTATCGAGTACAAGCATTGTTAATAATGACAAGGATCACTCTTGTAAACTTTTTGATTCCGAAAGGGAACATGGGAAGCCTAACCGTGAGACACCAGTATTTCGAGTAAGAGTCAAAGATACTAACTCAGAAGAACCTGATCGAGTCGAATAATTGTTGAGCATAATTAAAGATCTAGAGAAAATGATTACCTTGAAGACAATGAATGTTGAGCACAGCTAGAGGTCCAGAAATGAGGTAGTCGAGGATACTCAGTAAAGATCTTATGAGATGAGAACAATGAAGTACATCTTAGTAAGGAACTTAAATGATATTTGACAAGAACTCACTTGGGTTGGAAACCAAGCAAACATGCAAGCATCTTTCTCAAAACCCCAAGACCTTTGAATACTGATTCTGTAGGAACAAAACCCAACCAAGATCAGCCCCTAACCACCATGAAACTACCGTCCATGATAACCACAAGTATGAAATCAGATTGTATTTTGCTAGCAATGGAGATGCCACTAAGTTGTAAAGCTTAGATAAGTCAATTTGAACTTGAAAAGGGGAATCCCTCCCTCAACAAGGGTTCGGCCATAGCCATGGAAAGCTCAAGCTTTTCTCTCTTTCAAAATGTTGTATATTACGTTTTGTGATAAAATTTACAAAGGAGAGTTATATAGTTAGGGTTACAAGAGAGTAAAATGACTAAAATGACCCTAGAGCTAAAATTACCAAAATCCCTAAGTCAAGCACCTCAACCACGAACATTAAGGTCCTTTTGCACCTAAATAAACTTAAAAAAAAGATTAGAAGCTAATCTCACTTAAGCTAATTGAGGTGCTTACATGCTATAGTAATTTGACGTGCTTCCGGCTAGTAGAGATCTAAGCATAATTAAGCCTAATGGCATAGTCAACCATGCTAATTACATCATAAATAAATTCAACATGTCGAGCACAAATGACAAAAATGCCCCCATTTGGCCGAATTCAACATAGTCCCAAAATAGGTAAAATCGGGTCAAAAGGGTGCTGGTGCTGAAGCTGCTCTGCTATGCTTCAGTCTGAGCTGATCTGGGTCAAATGAAATAGCTTGGGGACCTCTCTGGTTATGCCCATATGTGTCTCTGGGGTGCACTTGACTTGGTTGCTGCAACTGGTCACATAGCTCTGAGCTAGTCCCGCAAAGGCCTATCTGATCTTCTTTGCTCTTTGGCGTGTGATTGGACCTATTGGCAACTTCATGGGTTCCTCCAAGTTGTTAGCTGCATCCTGTAATGTCTCTGGTGTTTTTGGAATCGTGTCATTCCCTCCTTGTTGAAAAGGATTCGACCTCGAATCTGAACCTGCATTAAAAATAAAATAAGTCAGAAACATTAAACATTGCAGGAACACCAAACTCACCAGGAAGATCAAACTTGTAAGTATTATCGTTGATCCGCTCCAAGACTTGAAATGGACCATCTCCTCTTGGTTGCAACTTGGATATTTTCCTCTTGCATATAAAGCCACACCCAATTGTCGGGGTCAAACACAATGCGTTGGAAACCTATTATTCTCACCAACTCTGCCTTTGCCTTATCATTCATACTCTCAAGCTTAATAACAATCAAAGATAATAAATCCATAGGAGTTAAGGAATTAGAATCATAATCAATCTCATAAGGCAAGTAAAAACTAGAAGGATGAATGCATCTATTATATGTAAACTCTGGCCCCGCTATTGCGTCTGTGATCTTCTTAGCTCTTTTGGCGTGTGATTGGGCCTGTTGGCAATTGCAAAGGCTCTAATGTTCCTTGGGTGACTACATTCATGTGAAATGTTGTCCCTTGGATCATGTCATTCTCACTCTCTTGAAATGGATTCGTCCTCGAATCCAAACCCGGATCATAGATAGTTATGAAAAAATCAATTGGACGATGATATTGAAATATAAAAGAATCATACTTGACCACTTGTACCTGCGATGAAAAAGCATAAACAATAGAGAAAATGTTATGGAAAAAATTCACTACCACATCTACTTTCTTTTCACCAACTCTCAGAGCTTCATCATCACTCATGGCTGTTGGTTTATTCTAAGGTCCCAAGATCAAATCAAGACATGAAATAATGCGTGAATACATCAACGAAGATAGCGGAATACTTACATTGATCGGTTATGTCGATTTGAAGATGAATCATGCCAAAAACGTACTTACTGCCTTTGTAAGCCCACTGCAGCAGTCCATGCTCACTGTCTTGGCAGTTTCGGGTCTCAAAACGAAGCTCCAAACTCCGTCGGATGAGTCCCGCCTCATGGGTGAACCTCCCTACCACCTTCGCAAGACTCGTAGTGTGCTAGCACTTGCGGTTTTCACCATGAAAACCCAACTCTTGCTTCCCTATTGTCACGCCCAAACCAGTCAAGAAAACAGTCCACACTTTGTGTTTGGCGTGAGGAGAAGAGAGAAATTGAGAGAGAAGAAGTTTTGTGTTTTTATTAAAATGATTTACCAAAAATCAATTTATATTTATGCCATAATATTCATTAAATTAATAATAAAATTATGACACAAAACATGCAATGGCTTAGAGTGTCAAACACTCAATTTCCATGCATTGATATTGAGTGCAATGTACACTATCTACATGCAATAACATTGAGTGCATTGTACACTATCTACATGCAAAGCATTAGAATGACATGTGTCATGTGGGCCCCACACGTTTCCAAATGAAAGTGGGCCCACGTGCACTCACGCGTTCGGGTTCGATATTTCCGAAATACCGAGCTTACGTCGCGACGTTAATTCAATCGAATAATTGCGGCTACCGAAATTATTATTTACGTCGCTAACGAATTAATTCTAAATTAACTCGTTTGCCCGAATTAAAATCTAATTTTAATTCCGCGTCGAAATCTAATTTCGTCTAATATATCGAATATATTAATACATCGATTAATTCTGAATTAATCGTTCTCTCTCTTTAGACGACATTTTATCCCGGATAAAATATCTCCGTTATTAATCCTAGATTAATTTTCTCTCTCTCTTCTTTATAATCCCAGATTATTCAAGAGTGCGAGTTGTGCGTCATCGGTGGATTATCGGGAAGCGACCCATGAGATCCCCGGATAATCTGGCAGTAAATACGGTCGTCGGAGTATCCGAATCACGTACGTACCAAGTACTACGTTCTACCGATTTACGAGACAAGGTCGACTCCTAGCAAAGCACCAAGTCTACCCAATTCTCCGGACATATCCATTTAAGAATATTAAGATCTGTATCAAGCGTAGTATACTAATGTATTGTGCATATCGGCCCAGTATCGGATAATCACGTGCTAGGGCTGGGGCTGGATAAGTGTCTGCCCCGTCCGAAACACATATCGGATGTCTGGTAACTAGTCTCTATAATCGGATATTCATGACCTGGCCATAATATCACGATTGGATGCGCATCACTTTAAGAGCACTAATACCGTATCCTGCGTGACATCATCTCCATTACGACTGGAGTGACACTTCCGTCTTGACATCACATCCAATACACTACGATTCTCTGATAAATCCAGAAGAGGTGAACACAGAACCAGTTAAGATCCCCCACCACCAAAACCAAAGTTTACCGATTGTCGTAAGTATTAGCGATGCAAGTCTCAGGTTAAGACTATACACACCTACCTTGATTTCGGCCTCCCATAGACACCTAGTCATAATACCAATGGGATTCCGAAGGGTCTATCCAGAGCGAAGCTGTTTCCCGTACCATCGTTGAAACACGACCTCCTATCGCACTTGCACAAGTATCCAATACTTATATATATGAGAACTATGCCGTTGTGCCCTCACAATGCGCACAAGTGCAATACTAGCCTATTCCGCATTATCGATGTCCAATCTCGATAATACTACGGCTAGGGATATTTAATGATTAATCCTTCGTGGACTGATACTGTCTCATATCATCTCAATCCAGGAACTAATCATAGGGACCTCTCTTCATTTATATATCTATGGTGATCTAATCACAAACGATGAGAGTGCAATTTCCTTATTACATAGTTAATTTGCTACAACAACACAATGATCTGTGCAAATAGTGACGCTATGGGTCATATTATCCAACAATGGCCACTATCTCAACCATACTTACAAAGACCTCCTCACACATCTGCTCAACTTCACTATGTTTTTCAACCTCAAAGCACACTATCTCACAAGTGTTTATTCCCTCAATGCTCACGGTCTCACAAGCATTTTCACTTACCATGTCACTTATAACATAATTCACAACATTCAAGGCCTCACAAGTGTTTTCATTTGCTATGCACTCAACATCACAAGTGCTTCTCACTTCATTACACCCAACTTCAATAGCTTTTGGTTGTTGAATACTCTCTTCATTCACTACATATTTAGTTACCTTCCAAGTCTTTTTCCATTTCTCATAAGATCTTCTATAATCACTCACAATATATTGGATATCACTTTTGAAAGTATCCAAAACCTCGGTATTATCATCAATGGTTAAACTTGGACCTGCCATCTCAACACTAAACAAACAGATTAGAAATAATAAAAAGCAAAACAAATATGTAAATCCTCACAATCTCATGTGTTTACACTCGAATGATATCACTCCACTCGTGTTTGCACTCTATTGGCTTTTACCTGATACTGTGCTCACAATCACAATCACTGCCTTTTACCACTCTTGAGTTCGTCCTCAATTCAAATGTGAATCACACTCAATCCAAGAATGGTCAACTAAGGTGTAGTCCACAAGCTAGCAAAAACACAATGTATATATAGAGCATGTGGAATAAAGAAAATAAGATAAGTAATCACAGAGACTCAATCGAAAGAAACCTATAGCTAGAGTGCTCAGAATAAGAAAGAATGATGAGTTAGCTAAATGCAATAAATAAGCAAGCAAGCAATCAACGTGTCACTGAAGAAATCTTGTGGTAACTTGCTATAGTGTTTGAGCTCACCTTTCTTTTCTTCTCACACACACTCACAAGTGTTTACACTCCAATGAAACACAATGAAGCACAAAGGATTTCAATTCGGCTATAACAAAAATATAGTATTTATAGCTCAAACCAATACAAACCAAATCAAATATCAATGTAACTCATGTAAAGAAATCCAATCAACTTGCAAATGGTCTAATCAAGCTAAGCACAATGCGACCAATTTTTTTTTTTAAGTATGTGACTCAGCTGCTTACGTAAGTAGCTTACAAGTAGGTCAAGTAAGCATGTCAATTCGGCAATGGTAAGTTACAAACCAACTAAACACTTTTTCCAACTAACTTGGTGATGCAGCAGCTTGCCTCTTCAAGCACCTCTCAAATGCAATGATGGCTACTCAAGTTTCCATGTCAAGCTCATGAGTGCTTCCATTTTCAATGTCATGCTAATGATTTCAACACAAATCCAATGTCAAGCTAATGATAGCTCACACAAATCAGCAAGCACATTTGTTAATTCATGCTTCAACATAAGCATAAAAATCATCTTACTCACAACAATATGTGTAACAAAGCAACCAGACTTGTCTCACAAAGTTAACAACACACAAGCATAAGTAAACTTCAAGAGTAAGTCACGGCCTCATCAATCCATAAGCATTTCATTTTGTTTCAACACTCATTCACTCAAATGCCTCACCACAGCACTCAAACACACTTGTTTTCCTCGTACTTCACAAGATTGCAACAACTTCACAAAGATTGCAAACAAGCTAGTTCACGCAAATGCTAGGAGTAATTAAGTGCAATCTGATTTTCTCAAAGTAGATATGAACAATACCTATTGAAAACAAGCTAAGTGATATGCATATGGTAAGAACAAAGCAATGGTGGTGATGGTTCTTCCTTGGCCGAATCTGACCTGATGCATTTCTTTTTTCTTTTTTCTTTTTCTTTTTGTTTTATTGACACAAACAACTACACAATGATATGCTAATAGCATGGATTAAACACACAAACAACATATTTGAACAAAGAACACAAAAGCCCTAAATTTAACCTAATGGCTAAAACACAACATGATGAAATACTCAAAATTAGTACAAAATACTAAAGGACAGATTGTTATTCATGCAACAAGGATCAAAAATCTGCAAGAAACAACAAGAAACAACAAAGAACACACAAGAACACCAATGGCCGAAACTTGAGGACAAATTCCTTAATGGCCGAAATCAACAACAACAACAACAAAAACAATGATGAATACAAGATTAAACAACAAAAATGATAGGAAATCATACCTCAGAACCCTAAACTCATGATACCAAATGACAAGAAACTCACTTGGGTTGGAAATCAAGCAAACCCCCAAGCATCTTTGTCAAAACCCCAAGAACTTTGAATACTGATTCTGTAGGAACAAAACCCAACCAAGATCAGCCCCTAACCACCATGAAACTACCGTCCATGATAACCACAAGCATGAAATCATATTGTATTTTGCTAGCAATGGAGATGCCACTAAGTTGCAAAGCTTAGATAAGTCAATTTGAACTTGAAAAGGGGAATCCCTCCCTCAACAAGGGTTCGGACATAGCCATGGAAAGCTCAAGCTTTTCTCTCTTTCAAAATGTTGTATATTATGTTTTGTGATAAAATTTACAAAGGAGAGTTATATAGTTAGGGTTACAAGAGAGTAAAATGACTAAAATGACCCTAGAGCTAAAATTACCAAAAGCCCTAAGTCAAGCACCTCAACCACGACCATTAAGGTCCTTTTGCACCTAGATAAACTTAAAACAAAGATTAGAAGCTAATCTCACTTAAGCTAATTGAGGTGCTTACATGCTATAGTAAATTGATGTGCTTCCAGCTAAGTAGAGATCTAAGCATAATTAAGCCTAATAGCATAGTCAACCATGCTAATTACATCATAAATAAAGTCAACATGTCGAAAAAAAATGAAAAAAATGCCCCCATTTGGCCGAATTCAACATAGTCCCAAAATAGGTTAAATCGGGTCAAAAGGGTGCTGGTGCTGAAGCTGCTCTGCTATGCTTCAGTCTGAGCTGATCTGGGTCAAATGAAATAGCTTGGGGACCTCTCTGGTTATGCCCATATGTGTCTCTGGTGTACACTTGACTTGGTTGCTGCAACTGGTCACATAGCTTTGAGCTAGTCCCGCAAAGGCCTCTCTGATCTTCTTTGCTCTTTGGCGTGTGATTGGACCTGTTGGCAACTGCATGCTGAGATTTATGTCCTAGAGCTTCATGTATTGTAAACGAATTGATTTTTGTAATAATAATAAATGCATTATTCATTTTATCAAAGTTGTTTGATTTATATAGCATATTGTCCAATTGTCTTGTTTACCTTGATTACTCTTGTACCTTTAGACTTAGTGTATGTTTGATGCACAAGAGGATTTAAGTCTAAAGTTAGTAATCTAAATAGTCCATAGAGAGCAAACGAGGAGGGTACTTTGTTTGTGGTTTATCTATAGCTGCGATCCATTCTATACTTGTATGACGATCTTGATCCGGGATCGTTCATGTAGTGACATGGGAATGAAGGCACCTTGTATGATAAGATCATATAGGACTGGACTCAGATAAATACAAATTTCTTTTAATATTCGTTAACCGAAGAAATTCATTTTATCTAATAGATGGTCATATATGGATTCATTCTTAATCCTAAGTGTACTACGAACTCCTGCATGACAGGTTATGTCCTTTGATTTACTTTGGTGAGGTTGGTGTTGCATTCCCAGCCAATAACTATATATTTTGGGGATATGATTTAGTATGTAGCTGGGAACGTTTTACATAGATATGGAATTCACTCCTTCTTACGAGAAGCATATGAATATCTCTTTTAAGAGTTGATTCGGGACTTGAACAATTTGAGCGCTCAACTTTTCTATTACGAATAGAAAGTATTTTATATTCATATTTTTTATGAATTAATTGTTCATTATAGAATCAATGGTGCTTAAGAGACAAAATATTTAGAGGGGTTTAACGGACTTATGACCCGGCTCTATTTATGAGATATTCGTGAATGGATATATCCATATGTAATGACTATATCGATGGACACCGAAAATGTTCGGTTTACTTAATCCATCTACGGTAACGAGAGTTCAACTTCGAGTTTTTAGTGGAATAATACGGAGTTAATAATTCGTAATATTTGATTAAAGAGTTTAATTAATATTTCGAAATTATTGGAGCTCGGAACCGTAGGTCCATTTGGTCCCCGTGCTAGCTCGATTAACTGTAGCAAACCTAATATAATTAGATTGTCTAATTATATGCTCACATTATATTTATTTATATATTATTAATAAGATTAATAATATTTATTGTCACAAATGAAAACTATGTTAAATTAGTTTAACTTAATGTTTTCTAAAATTATTTGATTATGAGATAATCAAGTCTTGATTATAAGATAATTACTACAACATGATTAATGGTAAATAAATCATTATTAATATATTGACTTTTATTTACCATTGGAGACAAAGCCATATGGCTTACCATGTCATCCAAGTAATTATGTCTATTAGGTAGCTTGTATACACCTAATAGTTTTGTCATTAGCTAATTCATTTTATGCTTTGGTATGGCCTCCACATTTAT
>SKCR01038284.1:0-57286 GCA_019454045.1 Zanthoxylum bungeanum | reverse complement strand
CTGATATAATGATGTGGAGCCTCGCTCCTCAGCCGATATGGGCTTCGCCCCCAAGCTGTTATAGTGATGTGGAGCCTCGCTCCTCAGCCGATATGGGCTTCGCCCCCAAGCTGATATAATGATATGGAGCCTCGCTCCTCAGCCAATATGGGCTTCGCCCCCAAACTGATATAATGATGTGGAGCTTCGCTCCTCAGCCGATATGGGCTTCGCCCCCAAACTGATAATATGATGGAGCCCTCGCTCCTCAGCCGATATGGGCTTCGCCCCCAAGCTGATATGATGTGAGGCTTACTGCTCGCTCTTTTCCCGTCTTCAACACCTGTTTACACAACAGAACAAACACAAAAATATGCAATATAGGTTACGTGTATGCATGTATGCAGAGTTTTCTTATTCCGTTGGGTTAGGTCTCCGCCAATTCTTCCTCGGGCGAAGTACTGCTTCATCCTTTCCACTTTAATCGGCTTGGTGAACTCATTCCCTTCCAAGTTTGATACTCTCACTGCCCCCTATGTCCCAATTTCTGGATGATCATCATCATTTCTTTTCTGCTTGCTGTTTTCGGGAATCCCCCGTGTTCTAAACATCACTAAATTTCATAGTACCAAGGTTGAATGCTTTTCTCAAATGCGCTGATGTTGCAAGTTGAGAAGTGGAGATTCAGGCAAGTAAGCGAAATGAGCTTCTTTATTATTGTTGAGGAAAGGTCCGAACAAGCAAACAAAAATCAATGTCTTTATTACAATGCAAGATAAACTTGGAGAAACAGCAGCACCTTCTTCCTCAGCCTATGGTTCTTCATCATTGTCATCCCTTATCCCAATGAATGAAGCTGAGTGGTTGAGAGCTTGGAGGACAAGGGTTTCGGGTAGGCCAGAGTTGATCATGTAGTTGGGTAGGAGATTTCTGTGTGCATTGGGTCGTTCTCTTTCTGGGTCAGGTATTTTGTGGGTGTCAATGAGGTCTTGGTTCTCATGCCTAAGGCGGAGGCAATTGTCAGTTTCGTGACCCTTTTGTTGGTGGAAGTAACAGAATAAGTTTAAGTCAAGGTAGTGGGGTACAGGGCTTGGAAGTGGTTTAGGTTCCAAGGGTTTCAGGAGTCCTTGCATTTTCAACTTTTCAAACACCTTCGATAGAGGCCTGCCAAGGTTGGAAAATCGCCTATCTCTGATGGCGGTAACCTCGGCAGTAGTGGCCTTGTCTCAGAATGCCCCCCAAAATTCCTCTTATTCTGGCCATAAAACTTCCGGTTCTCGGTCTCCTCTTCTTCAATGTCCATGACAGTTTCCCTCACTCTGCCGAAAGTCTGTAATCATGGAGGTCATCCTCCTCAGTTTCCCATAGATGGAGGGCTTGGTGCCCTTGATAATCATCTTAATTTGGTCCTTCTCAGAGGGCCTAGTCTGCATTTTCAGAAGCTGGCTCCTCCAGCGGTCTACATACTCCTTGAAGCTTCTTCCGGCTTCTGCTTAGTGTTCTCCAAATCACGGAGTGACAAGTCAATCTCCAAGTCCGTAACATATTGCTTCAGAAAAGCATCCGCTAGTTCCTTCCAATCTTCCTTAACCTTCTTCCAAGGCTATGATACCAAACCACAGGTGCCCCATCGAGTGACATCCCAACATCTTTTGGACTTGGCGTTGTAATAGGCCCATTGAACTCATGACTGAGACATATTGCTGCAGATGGACCCTCGGGTCTCCGTTCCCATTAAACTTGGCCATGTCTGGCATTCTGAACTGAGCCGGCAACTGTTCTTCAAATGTCATTGCCTCATAATCTAACAACTCTTCATACTTACCCCTCATCTTGCGGGTAACTGTTTCAACCTGATCCCGAAGTTTCTGAAATTCTGCCGGAGACCCAATCACTTTGCCTGTTGCATATTCTGCCATGTCGTCATCAAAAGCGGGGACATCGTCCCCCAATCTGTTCGGAGATTCCTCTTGCCTCACATTTTCAGAATTCCCCCCCAGCATGGGGCACAGCCATACCAGCCACAGCAGTAGTCAAGGCTTGCAACTGTTCAGTAATCTTTGCGAGACTGTTTTCCAACTGATCCATTCGGGACACTTCACTATCTGATCCACTCATGGTTCCAACCGTTCTCTTAGTGAGTCTGGTTTTCTCCCTAACCCAAACGGTATCTATCGTGTCTTTTAAGACACAGAGGGTGTTAACAAGGCGTATGTATGCATGAGGTGCACAAGAAGCATATAACATATATTAAATCAAATAAAATTCTCAAACAAATCGGCCTATTATCATTTTAGAAGCTTTTGGGCTAACTGTCATAATAGTGAATCAGTCCCAGTTTAAATGGCCCAACGAATTCATGTCTTATGGCAAGGAGCCCGACTAAATCCAAATGATAACATCCCGAACACAATCATAAAACGGCCCATTATTATTTAGAAGCCTTTGGCCCAATAGTCATAAGATACGTTCTTGTCCCAGTTTAAATGGCCCAACAAGCCCATATCTCATGACAAAAGATCCAGATGGATTCAAATAGCAATGTTCCCAAACATAAGCATACAAGGAAGAAATCATAAACATAAAAGTGGTAATTCTACCGTGTGGCCCATCATCATTTCAGAAGTTCTGGGCCTATTGTCATAAGATACGAACCTGCCCCAGTTTAAATGGCCCAGCAAGTTCGCATTTTTGACAAAGAGTCCAGTTCATCGAAATGATAATGGTCCTAAAGCACAAGGAAATACTTGTTATGCTATACAACCCGGTCTACGCATGGATTCGTGGGGGCATGGACAAAGACTCTTGCCGGCGAAGGATTGCCTACAACTAGGTCTCCCCATTCAAGGGTCCGAGCGACCAAGTAAGCGCACCTTTTTTATACCTTACGGTACGTACCAACAAGTCATGGTGTGTGATGTAACTGTAACCCAGAGGGAAGGTGGAGCGAGGCTCACTTAAATACCCAAGCCTCTTAGGCTCTTATCGCTTGGTGTCAGGAATAAGCAACAAATCCTCCAAGTTAGTATGTCACAACAGGCTAAGGGTAATGATCATTTAGGTACCTTCACAGCTTTTCCTCGAAAGGTAGTGAGTGAGGGAAGACACCAAATCATTAACAAGCCTCAAAAAATGTCTTTTATCACAACCCTCATTTCGCACATTTGTAGACACGGTTAATTAAAGCATAAATCTATACATTACAAGGCATTATTTCGGGGCCGATTCTCTATCCCCAGTGGAGTCGCCAGAACTGTGGGCAACCAGTGAGATCTCTGGGCGACGCATGCTGTTCTAGGCTCGGGGGCCTAGTTGGGAGTACGGAGTAGCCAACGGAGGACTAAACCGGAGAGTGATGGAGTCGCCACCCGGTGTGAGCCGGGACAAAGATTTAAGGCCGCACTCACCCCTCGCAAGGGAAGACCTCAAACCATTGGGTTCGGAACGGTCCCTTACTTATACCACTTGTAATGTAAAGATTTATGCAATAATCCAACCAAGCCTATGACATATATTTCCAAGTGCACCACAATCTAAATTCACATGCTCAAAAGTAAAGTTTAATCTAACATACATGAAATCAAATCTTATTACCAAATTCACATGCTTAAAAGTAGGCCTTTGCAACAACAAGCACATAACGTCACAAGAATTCAATCATTCATGTAAACATAAACACAAACAGTCAAGGTATCATTTGCATGTAATCAAATGACGACAACACGGATGCATAAATCATGATACATTAAGCCAAGACTAAAGTAGATAATGCAATCATAGGGAATAAACATGCTTTTCATTATTATGTGCACAAAGATAAGAACGACTATGTGTGGTTTCATCAAAGAAAATCACTTAAGAAACAATTATACATGGCATGTGATGAATATGTCTCAGTTCAGTGTGTTCGCGTTCGTGTAGCGTTCGTAAACGCGTTCGAACGAAACTGAAACAGAATGCTCACGTTCGTATAGCGTTCGTGAACGTGTTCGAACGGAAATGAGACCTGATGCATGATAAGGCAAAATGTATGCGCGTTCGAGTTGCGTTCGTAAATGCGTTCGAACGGGAACAGACCTGATGCATGAAATGCATACGTTCATAGAGCGTTCGTGAACGCGTTCGAACGGAAATAAAACAGAATACTCACGTTCGTATGGCGTTTGTAAACGCGTTCGAACGGAAGTGAAATAGAATGCTCACGTTCGTATGGCGTTTGTTAACGCGTTCGAATGGAAATGATACAGAATACTCACATTCGTATGGCGTTGTTAACGCGTTCGAACGAAAATGAGACCTGATGCATGATAAGGCAAAAATGTATGCGCGTTCGAGTTGCGTTCGTGAACGCGTTCGAACGGGAACAGACCTGATGCATGAAATGGGACGCGATACATGAAAGCTAAAGGGGCGC
Organism: Zanthoxylum bungeanum; assembly: GCA_019454045.1. Lineage (NCBI taxonomy): Eukaryota > Viridiplantae > Streptophyta > Magnoliopsida > Sapindales > Rutaceae > Zanthoxylum > Zanthoxylum bungeanum. The sequence goes on along the minus strand of SKCR01038284.1, from coordinate 52,893 downwards.
GGCGAAGTATCGTGGTAAGGATCTTATCCCCGTGAAACGGAGTGCCTTTAATCCGACTTACTAAGCCCATGCGCAATGAACATATAATAAAAGTAAAGGCATAATAACAAAGACGAGATATCGGACTTTTTATATCCGATTGAACACATCTCACGTCCAATCGAATATACGTCATCCGGCCGGCGAAGCATCGTGGTAAGGATCTTATCCCCGTGAAACGGAGTGCCTTTAATCCGACTTACTAAGCCCATGCGCAATGAACATATAATATGCATAAAATAAAGACAGAAGTAAACACAAAGATACTTGGCGCGGCGAAGCATCGTGGTAAAGGATTTTAACCTCTTCAATTAGAGGACCTTTCATCGCACTTACTAAGCCCATGCGCTTTTCTCATCATTACATAAATAAATAACATGCAGAAAATTAAATGGCGGAATAATTAAACAACTCAAAATTAAACAAAAGAACATGCCGTTTACTCAAGTGATACGTGGAGTTGTGGCCCGAGTGCAGATCATACTACCGTCCATTCGGAATCGGCTATGAAATTTACGTCCGGGTTTCCATCCGATATACCACAAGAGGCGGCATGCCTTTCATCCAAAATTCACAACAAACATCGTATATGCAACAAATACCACAAATACAGAAATATAATCAAGATAAATGAACAGAAATTAAATAGAAATAAGTGTGAAGATACCCTCAGGTCTAACCTTTAGTTGTCCTCGGACTTGCGTTTCGCGGAGATCGGAAGGGATGAAAGTTCCTTACTTTTCCGGTTCACTAGTTTCGCGTTTTGGCTCGCTGTTCCACTGTTTTTCCCACTGTTTGGCGTCGTTTTGCTGCTGTAATTCGGTGATGAGAGGGTGAAGATGATGAGTGTTTTGGTTGGCTAAGGAGGGTTGATGGTCTCGATTTTGAAGGGTTTTGGGTTCTGTTGATTCAACTATGGAGGATGTTCTTGGGTGTATTCTTTTTCTCTTTTTGTGTCTATGTGAAGTGTTTTCTTTTTGTTTTAGTTTGGGCGTATAGGGGAGTCTAGAGCTAGGGCTTGGGCGTGACTTAGGTTGTGTGAAGGTGGAATGGCTTTGGTGAAGAGTGGTTTATATAGAGAAGGGTTAAGGTTGACAAGGGAAGGGATTTGGTTTCCAAATTAGGAGTCCTAAAAAGGTATACACAGATTGAGGGGGGACAAGATATTTTAAATAGGAAGTCAATTAATCTAAATTGGTAGATGTCTATTAGATTAGGAAGTCAAAATTTGATTGGTGTTAATTAGGCATACAATATTTTAAGTTTGGGAATAATCTTATTAGATTGGGAATATAATTGGTTGATTGATTTTAATTAGGCATGATTATATTTTGATTTAGTGTGTGATTTGTTTATTTTAGGCATGATTTTAGTTTAAGTTGGTAATTGTTTATTTTATGTTTGGTATATGTTTTATTTAATCATTTATTAATTTATTATTATATTATTAGTTAATGTTTTAATTAATATTTATTTATTTAATTTGGGATGTGTTTTATGGGCTTTGGGGAGCTAAATGGGCTGGGGTGTGAGGCTAGCAGCAAAACCAGAATTACCGACACCGTTCGAACGCCTCCTCGAACGTGACACGAACGCTCGAAATCTGCTTTCCGTTGAACGCCTGCACGAACGCAGCACGAACGAAAACAGTGAACCTTGCTTATTCTGAATTTCCCCTTCCGATATCCGTTTCCCGCGGTTTTCATGACTCAAAAGGTAGTGCCTCCAAATGAGACTCATCATCGGGTTTCACATGCAAAAATGCAATGCCTACAGTCGCCCCCACTTTGATGGGACTTGTGCAGTGTGTGACAGTGACAATCCTATCAAAGTCTATGCAATGCATTTTTACTTACCTGACTCGCCAGCTGTCACCTGGTCCGCCTGTTGTGTTGAGTTTGATGTGGGCCTCGACCCTTGGATTCATTCCGAGCTTTCTTATTCATTCTTCTGGATTCGTTCCAAACTCTGAGATTATTCTTATGGATTCCTTCCGTATTCTGAGATTCATTCTCTGGATTCCTTCCACATTTGAGGTTCATTCTCTGGATTCCTTCCAAATTCTGAGATTCATTCTCTGGATTCCTTCCAAATTCTGAGATTCATTCTCTGGATTCCTTCCAAATTCTGAGATTCATTCTCTGGATTCCTTCCAAATTCTGAGATTCATTCTCTGGATTCCTTCATAATTCTGAGATTGGCCTCGCCTAGGATTCTTCCAATTCTGAGATTCATTCCTGGATTCCATCCAAATTCTGAGATGTGGGCCTCGACCTGGATTCATTCCCATCTGATACTGATGCGGATTCGACCCATGCTGATGCCGATGTGGGCCTCGCCCTGTGATTCATCCTCAAGCTGATACTGATGCGGGCCTCGCCCTGGGATTCATCCTCAAGCTGATACTGATGTGCCTCGCCCCATGCTGATACTGATGTGGGTCCTCGACCCATGCTGATACTGATGCGGGCCTCGCCCTGGGACTCATCCTCAAGCTGATACTGATGCGGCCTCGACCCTGCTGATACTGATGTGGGCCTCGACCCATGCTGATACTGATGTGGGCCTCGACCATGCTGATACTGATTGGGCCTCGACCCATGCTGATACTGATGTGGGCCTCGCCCTGTGACTCATCCCCAAGCTGATACTGATGCGGGCCTCGACCCATGCTGATACTGATGTGGGCCTCGACCCATGCTGATACTGATGTGGGTCCAACCCTTGACTCATCCCAAGCTGATACTGATGTGGGCCTCGCTCCTCAGCCGATATGGGCTTCGCCCCCAAGCTGATATGATATGTGGGGCCTCGCTCCTTAGCCGATATGGGCTTCGGCCCCAAGCTGTATACTGATGTGGGCCTCGCTCCTAGCCGATATGGGCCTCGCCCCATGCTGATATAATGATGTGGGCCTCGCTCCCAGCCAATATGGGCTTCGCCCCCCCAAACTGATATAATGATGTGGGCCTCGCTCCTCAGCTGATATGGGCTTCGCCCCCCAACTGATGATACTGATGTGGGCCTCGCTCCCAGACTAATATGGTACTGTCGCCCCCAGCTGATATTGATGTGAGCCTTACGCTTTCTCTTTCCCGTTGTTGAAACCTGTGATTTACAAAACAAAACAAACACAAAAAGAATGCCAAAATACGTTACGTGTATGCATGCATGGATGAGTTCCTATTCCGTTGGGTTAGGTCTTCCGCCAATTCTTCCTCGGGCAAAGTACTGCTTCATCCTTTCCACTTTAATCGGCTCGGTGAACTCATTCCCTTCCAAGTCTGATAGTCTCACTGCCCCATGTCCCAATTTCTGGATGATCATCATATCTTTTCTGCTTGCTGTTTTCGGGAATCCCCCGTGTTCTAAACATCACTAATTTCATAGTACCAAGGTTGAATGCTTTTCTCAAATGCGCTCATGTTGCAAGTTGAGAAGTGGAGATTCAGGCAAGTAAGCGAAATGAACTTCTTATTATTGTTGAGAAAAGGTCCGAACAAGCAAACAAAATCAATGTCTTTATTAAAATGCAAGATAAACTTGGAGAAACAGCAGCGCCTTCTTCCTCAGCCTATGGTTCTTCATCATTGTCATCCCTTATCCCAATGAATGAAGCTGAGTGGTTGAGAGCTTGGAGGACAAGGGTTTCGGGTAGGCCAGAGTTGATCATGTAGTTGGGTAGGGGATTTCTGTGTGCATTGGGTTGTTCTCTTTCTGGGTCAGGTATTTTGTGGTGTCAATGAGGTCTTGGATCTCATGCCTAAGGCGGAGGCAATTGTCAGTTTCGTGACCCTTTTGTTGGTGGAAGTAACAGAATAAGTTTAAGTCAAGGTAGTGGGGTACAGGGCTTGGAAGTGGTTTAGGTTCCAAGGGTTTCAGGAGTCCTTGCATTTTCAACTTTTCAAACACCTTCGATAGAGGCCTGCCAAGGTTGGAAAATCGCCTATTTCTGATGGCGGTAACCTCGGCAGTAGTGGGCCTTGTCTCAGAATGCCCCCCAAAATTCCTCTTATTCTGGCCATAAAACTTCCGGTTCTCGGTCTCCTCTTCTTCAATGTCCATGACAGTTTCCCTCAACTGCCGAAAGTCTGTAATCATGGAGGTCATCCTCCTCAGTTTCCCATAGATGGAGGGCTTGGTGCCCTTGATAATCATCTTAATTTGGTCCTTCTCAGAGGGCCTAGTCTGCATTTTCAGAAGCTGGCTCCTCCAGCAGTCTACATACTCCTTGAAGCTTTCTTCCGGCTTCTGCTTAGTGTTCTCCAAATCACGGAGTGACAAGTCAATCTCCAAGTCCGTAACATATTGCTTCAGAAAAGCATCCGCTAGTTCCTTCTAATCTTCCTTAACCTTCTTCTCAAGGCTATGATACCAAACCACAGGTGCCCCATCGAGTGACATCCCAAACATCTTTTGGACTTGGCGCTGTAATAGGCCCATTGAACTCATGACTGAGACATATTGCTGCAGATGGACCCTCGGGTCTCCGTTCCCATTAAACTTGGCCATGTCTGGCATTCTGAACTGAGCCGGCAACTGTTCTTCAAATGTCATTGCCTCATAATCTAACAACTCTTCATACTTACCCCTCATCTTGCGGGTAACTGTTTCAACCTGATCCCGAAGTTTCTGAAATTCTGCCGGAGACCCAATCACTTTGCCTGTTGCATATTCTGCCATGTCGTCATCAAAAGCGGGGACATCGTCCCCCAATCTGTTCGGAGATTCCTCTTGCCTCACATTTTCAGAATTTCCCCCAGCATGGGGCACAGCCATACCAGCCACAGCAGTAGTCAAGGCTTGCAGCTGTTCAGTAATCTTTGTGAGACTGTTTTCCAACTGATCCATTCGGGACACTTCATTATCTGATCCACTCATGGTTCCAACCGTTCTCTTAGTGAGTCTGGTTTTCTCCCTAACCCAAACGGTATCTATCGTGTCTTTTAAGACACAGAGGGTGTTAACAAGGCGTATGTATGCATGAGGTGCACAAGAAGCATATAACATATATTAAATCAAATAAAATTCTCAAACAAATCGGCCTATTATCATTTTAGAAGCTTTTGGGCTAACTGTCATAATAGTGAATCCGTCCCAGTTTAAATGGCCCAACGAATTCATGTCTTATGGCAAGGAGCCCAACTAAATCCAAATGATAATATCCCGAACACAATCATAAAACGGCCCATTGTTATTTAGAAGCCTTTGGCCCAATAGTCATAAGATACGTTCTTGTCCCAGTTTAAATGGCCCAACAAGCCCATATCTCATGACAAAAGATCCAGATGGATTCAAATAGCAATGTTCCCAAACATAAGCATACAAGGAAGATATCATAAACATAAAAAGGTAAATTCTACCGTGTGGCCCATCATCATTTCAGAAGTTCTGGGCCTAATTGTCATAAGATACGAACCTGCCCCAGTTTAAATGGCCCAGCAAGTTCGCATTTTGACAAAGAGTCCAGTTCATCGAAATGATAATGGTCCTAAAGCACAAGGAAATACTTGTTATAGGCTATACAACCCGGTCTACGCATGGGTTCGTGGGGGCATGGACAAAGACTCTTGCCGGCGAAGGATTGCCTACAACTAGGTCTCCCCATTCAAGGGTCCGAGCGACCAAGTAAGCGCACCTTTTTTATACCTTACGGTACGTACCAACAAGTCATGGTGTGTGACTAACTGTCAACCCAGAGGGAAGGTGGAGCGAGGCTCACTTAAATACCCAAGCCTCTTAGGCTCTTATCGCTTGGTGTCAGGAATAAGCAACAAATCCTCCAAGTTAGTATGTCACAACAGGCTAAGGGTAATGATCATTTAGGTGCCTTCACAGCTTTTCCTCGAAAGGTAGTGAGTGAGGGAAGACACCAAATCATTAACAAGCCTCAAAAATGTCTTTTATCACAACCCTCATTTCGCACATTTGTAGACACGGTTAATTAAAGCATAAATCTATACATTACAAGGCATTATTTCGGGGCCGATTCTCTATCCCCAGTGGAGTCGCCAGAACTGTGGGCAACACAGTGAGATCTCTGGGCGACGCATGCTGTTCTAGGCTCGGGGGCCTAGTTGGGAGTACGGAGTAGCCAACGGAGGACTAAACCGGAGAGTGATGGAGTCGCCACCCGGTGTGAACCGGGACAAAGATTTAAGGCCGCACTCACCCCTCGCAAGGGAAGACCTCAAACCATTGGGTTCGAAATGGTCCCTTACTTATGCCACTTGTAATGTAAAGATTTATGCAATAATCCAACCAAGCCTATGACATATATTTCCAAGTGCACCACAATCCTAAATTCGCATGCTTGAAAGTAAAGTACATCTAACATATATGAAATCAAATCTTATTGCCAAATTCACATGCTTAAAGGTAGACTTTTACAAAACAAGCACATAACGTCACAAGAATCAATCATTCATGTAATCATAAACACAAACAGTCATGGTAACATTTGCATATAATCAAAATGACGACAACACGGATGCATAAATCATGATACATTAAGCCAAGACTAAAGTAGATAATGCAATCATAGGGAATAAACATGCTTTTCATTATTATGTGCACAAAGATAAGAACGACTATGTGTGGTTTCATCAAAAAAATCACTTAAGAAACAATTATACATGGCATGTGATGAGTATGTCTCAGTTCAGTGTGTTCGCGTTCGTGTAGCGTTCGTAAACGCGTTCGAACGAAACTGAAACAGAATGCTCACGTTCGTATAGCGTTCGTGAACGCGTTCGAACGGAAATGAGACCTGATGCATGATAAGGCAAAATGTATGCGCGTTCGAGTTGCGTTCGTAAATGCGTTCGAACGGGAACAGACCTGATGCATGAAATGCATACGTTCGTAGAGCGTTCGTGAACGCGTTCGAACGGAAATAAAACAGAATACTCACGTTCGTATGGCGTTTGTGAACGCGTTCGAACGGAAGTGAAACAGAATGCTCACGTTCGTATGGCGTTTGTTAACGCGTTCGAACGGAAATGAAACAGAATGCTCACGTTCGTATGGCGTTTGTTAACGCGTTCGAACGAAAATGAGACCTGATGCATGATAAGGCAAAAATGTATGCGCGTTCGAGTTGCGTTCGTGAACGCGTTCGAACGGGAACAGACCTGATGCATGAAATGGGACGCGATACATGAAAGCTAAAGGGGCGCGGCGAAGTATCGTGGTAAGGATCTTATCCCCGTGAAACGGAGTGCCTTTAATCCGACTTACTAAGCCCATGCGCAATGAACATATAATAAAAGTAAAGGCATAATAACAAAGATGAGATATCGGACTTTGTATATCCGATTGAACACATCTCACGTCCAATCGAATATACGTCATCCGGCGCGGCGAAGCATCGTGTAAGGATCTTATCCCCGTGAAACGGAGTGCCTTTAATCCGACTTACTAAGCCCATGCGCAATGAACATATAATATGCATAAAATAAAGACAGAAGTAAACACAAAGATACTTGGCGCGGCGGAAGCATCGTGGTAAAGGATTTTAACCTCTTCAATTAGAGGACCTTTCATCGCACTTACTAAGCCCATGCGCTTTTCTCATCATTACATAAATAAATAACATGCAGAAAATTAAATGGCGGAATAATTAAACAACTCAAAATTAAACAAAAGAACATGCCGTTTACTCAAGTGATACGTGGAGTTGTGGCCCGAGTGCAGATCATACTACCGTCCATTCGGAATCGGCTATGAAATTTACGTCCGGGTTTCCATCCGATATACCACAAGAGGCGGCATGCCTTTCATCCAAAATTCACAAACAAACATCTATATGCAACAAATACCACAAATACAGAAAATATAATCAAGATAAATGAACAGAAATTAAATAGAAATAAGTGTGAAGATAACCCTCAGGTCTAACCTTTTAGTTGTCCTCGGACTTGCGTTTCGCGGAGATCGGAAGGGATGAAAGTTCCTTACTTTTCCGGTTCACTAGTTTCGCGTTTTGGGCTCGCTGTTCCACTGTTTTTCCCACTGTTTTGGCGTCGTTTTGCTGCTGTAATTCGGTGATGAGAGGGTGAAGATGATGAGTGTTTTGGTTCGGCTAAGGAGGGTTGATGGTCTCGATTTTGAAGGGTTTTGGTGTTCTGGATCAACTATGGAGGATAGTTGCTTGTGTGTATTCTTTTTCTCTTTTTGTGTCTATGTGAAGTGTTTTTCTTTTGTTTTAGTTTGGGCGTAAGGGGGAGTCTAGAGCTAGGGCTTGGGCGTGACTTAGGTTGTGTGAAAGTGGAATGGCTTTGGTGAAGAGTGGTTTATATAGAGAAGGGTTAAGGTTGACAAGGGAAGGGATTTGGTTTCCAAATTATGAGTCCTAAGAAGGTATACACAAGATTGAGGGGGGACAAGATATTTTAAAATAGGAAGTCAATTAATCTAAATTGGTAGATGTCTTATTAGATTAGGAAGTCAAATATTTGATTGGTGGTAATTAGGCATACAATATTTTAAGTTTGGGAATAATCTTATTAGATTGGGAATATAATTGGTTGATTGATTTTAATTAGGCATGTTTATATTTTGATTTAGTGTGTGATTTGTTTATTTTAGGCATGATTTTAGTTTAAGTTGGTAATTGTTTATTTAATGTTTGGTATATGTTTTATTTAATCATTTAATTAATTTAATTATTATATTATTAGTTAATGTTTTAATTAATATTATTCATTTAATTTGGGATGTGTTTTATGGGCTTTGGGGAGTTAAATGGGCTGGGGTGTGAGGCTAGCAGCAAAACCAGAATTACCGACACCGTTCGAACGCCTCCTCGAACGTGACACGAACGTTTGAAATCTGCTTTCCGTTCGAACGCCTGCACGAACGCAGCACGAACGAAAATAGTGAACCTTGCTTATTCCGAATTTCCCCTTCTGATATCCGTTTCCCGCGGTTTTCATGACTCAAAAGGTAGTGCCTCCAAATGAGACTCATCATCAGGTTTCACATGCAAAAATGCAATGCCTACACACATATCGGATATCAAACAACTAGTCTCTTTGAATCGGATAATCATGACCTTGTCACATTATCCCGATGGTTGCAAACAATAGAGAACGAGTTATGAATCCCTGCGTGATCATCATCTCCATATGTCTGGAGTGACACTTCCGTCTTGACATCACATCCAATACACTACGATTCTCGATAAACCCAATAGAGGCGTACACAGAACCTGTTAAAGTCCTGGACGACCAAAACCAAAGTTTACCGATTGTCGCAAGTATTAGCGATGTAAGTCTCAGGTTAAGACCAAATATATCTACCCTGACGCGGACTCCCATTGACACATATACATACTACCAATGGGATTCCGCGGGGTCTATCCAGAGCGAAGCTGTTTTCCGTACCATCGGTAAAAACACAACTCCTATTGCACTTGCATAAGTATCCTATACTTAAACATATGAGAACTGTGCCGTTATGCCCTCACAACGCGCACAAGTGCAATACTAGTCTATTCCGCATTATCGATGTCCAATCTCGATAATACTACGACTAGGGATATTTAATGATTAAACCTTTATGGATTGATACTGTCTCATATCATCTCAATCCGGAACTAATCATATGGACTTTTACCATTTATATATCATAGTAAATAAATTACGAAATGATAAAAGGCAATTTCAATATTACATAGTCAATTTTGTACAAAACACAATGTCTTTTACAAAACAGTGACGCTATGGGTCATAATTGTCTAACAATCTCCCACTTGGCCTATAGCCAGTCACTCAAGCATCTAACACCTGAACTATGTATGTGCTTCTCAAACTTTTGCTGTGAAATAGCTTTCGTCAGTGGGTCTGCAATGTTGTCATCTGATGCGACCTTCTCGATCTTCACATCGCCACGATGTATGATCTCACGAATCAGATGGAAACGTCGAAGAACATGCTTGGATCGTTGATGAGACCGTGGTTCCTTAGCCTGCGCTATAGCCCCGTTATTGTCACACAATAATGGAATGGGCTCAGCTGCTAACGGAACTACTCCTAATCCAATTAGGAATTTACGGATCCAAACTGCCTCTTTTGCTGCTTCAGATGCAGCAATATACTCCGCTTCTGTTGTTGAATCGGCAACAGTCTCTTGCTTGGAAGATTTCCAGCTTACTACTCCGTTGTTCAAACAAAATATGTACCCGGATTGCGACTTAGAGTCGTCTTTATCGGTTTGGAAACTTGCATCGGTATACCCAGTTACCTCAAGTTCTCCATCTCTATAAATCAAGAAAGCATCCTTAGTTCGTCTAAATTACTTAAGGATGTTCTTCACTGCTATCCAGTGACCATCACCAGGATCGGCCTGATAGTGACTACACATGCTCAAAGCATACGAGACATCAGGTCGCGTACAGATCATGGCATACATGATCGATCCGACTGCCGAGGCGAACGGTATCCGACTCATGCTATTTCTCTCATCTTGAGTTTTAGGACACATGTCCTTAGATAGAGAGATGCCATGTGACACTGGCAACAGTCCCCTCTTGGACTGATCCATGTTGAATCTTTTCAACACTTTGTCAATGTACGTACTCTGAGAGAGTCCAAGCAGCTTTCTAGATCTATCCCTGTAGATCTTTATTCCTAGAATAAAGGCTACTTCTCCCAGATCTTTCATGGAGAATTTTAATGAATGCCAAGCTTTCACATCCGTTAACATGGGAATGTCATTGCCCATAAGCAATACATCGTCAACATAAAGGACAATGAATGTCAGTGCGCTCCCACTAACCTTCTTATATACACAAGGATCATCCTCGTTTTGAATGAAATCATATTCTTTTATGATCTCATCAAAACGTTGGTTCCATGACCGCGATGCTTGCTTCAGTCCATAAATGGACCGATTTAACTTACAAACCTTGTTTGCAAGTTTAGGCACGATAAAACCGTCAGGCTGTTGCATATAAACATCCTCCAAAAGGTTTCCGTTAAGGAAAGCGGTTTTAACGTCCATCTGCCATATCTCGTAATCGAAATATGCAGCAATAGCAAGCATTATCCGAATGGATTTAATCATGGCAACAGGTGAGAAAGTTTCGTCGTAATCGACACCATGTCGTTGACGATAACCCTTCGCTACAAGCCTAGCTTTGTACGTTTGTATGTTGCCTTCCATGTCGGTCTTCTTCTTGAAGATCCATTTGCATCCAATAGGCTTTACGCCTTCTGGTGCATCAACCAGTGTCCAAACTTGGTTGGTGTACATGAAATCCATTTCGGACTTCATGGCCTCTTGCCATAAAGTGGAATCGATATCTTGTATCGCTTACTCATACGTAGTCGGTTCATCTTCCTCAATGAGATTAATATCTACATGAGGTGAGATCAGAAACCCATACCTCTCAGGTTGGTTCCTGACTCTCTCCGACCTACGCGGTCCTTGTGTAATAGAAGATTGTGGTACAGTCTCATCCCGGATGGACTGTTCTTGTTCCGTTGCGGATTCTATGCCAGAAACAGTATCATTCCGATTTTCATCGAGTTCTACTTTCCTCCCACTTACCACTGTATTTAGGAATTCCTTCTCAAGGAAAACCGCATGTAGAGCAACAAATACTTTGTTCTCTCGTGGATGATAGAAGTAATATCCTTTGGTTTCCCTAGGATATCCTACGAATAGGCATTTATCCGATTTGGGTTCAAGTTTGGTACCTTCCAAACGTTTGACGTATGCCCAGCATCCCCAAATCTTTAGGAATGAGAAACCCGGTTTCTTTCCTGTCCATATCTCATATGGTGTCTGTTGTACAGACTTTGACGGAACCTTATTCAAAATAAGAACTGCACTGTTTAATGCATATCCCCAGAAGGAAATAGGTAGCTTAGTGCGACTCATCATAGACCTTACCATGTCCAACAGAGTTCGGTTTCTCCGTTCGGATACACCGTTTAATTGCGGTGTTCCAGGAGGAGTCCACTGTGAAAGAATACCATATTCTTTCAAGTAATCTAGAAACTCATTGCTCAAGTACTCGCCACCACGGTCCGACCGTAATGTCTTTATACTCTTGCCTGTCTGTTTTTCAACTTCGTGTCGAAACTCTTTGAATTTCTCAAAAGTTTCCGACTTGTGTCTCATAAGATACACATAACCATAACGCGATGCATCATCCGTAAAGGTTACGAAGTATTCAAATCCACCTCTAGCCTGGCTAGAGATGGGCCCACAAACGTCACTATGAACGAGGGCTAACAGTTCGGTGGCGCGTACACCTTTACCGCTAAAAGGTGATTTAGGCATTTTGCCTAATAAGCAAGATTCGCAGACGTCATATGAATTTGGATCAAATCCGTCCAAGTACCCACTCTTCGAAAGTGTGGATATGCGAGTCTTGTTAATGTGTCCCAGACGACAATGCCACATGTAAGTCTCATCTTTGTTACTTAGTTTGAGCCTTTTGTTTGTTACATTATATGTTGAGATTGATTTATATTCAAAATATAAAGACCATTATTAGCATCAGCTGAACATATCTCAAAATCATCTTTATAAACAAAACACCCAGTGTTTCGGAATACAAAAGTGTACCCGTATTGGGTCAAACAAATACAGAGATAATATTCCTAGTCAAACTAGGCACATAATAACAGTCTGATAGTTTAAGTACATGTCCCGAAGGCAGTTCTAAAACAAAAGTGCCCACGGCCAAAACAGCAACAGGTGTCCCGTTTCCAACACGCAGATCAATCTCTCCTGAAGCCAGTCTCCTGCTAATCTGCAGATCCTGCGCATCAGTACATATATGAGTACCACAACCAGAATCAAAAATCCAATTTTTAAAGCTAGAAGTAGCCATGTTTATCTCAATAACAAACATACCTGAGGCCGGTGCCTTGCCCGCCTTTATCTCCTTCTGAAGCGCCTTGTACTCGCGGCAGTCACGCTTCCAGTGACCCCGCTTGCCGCACTGTAGGCAAACATCTTGAGATTTATCCTTTGGCTTCCCAGAAGCCTTTGACTTTTTGGCCTTGCCTTTTGCATATGCTTCTTCTTTCGCACACCTCCAGTTGCCTTGGGCCCAGCCTTAGGTCCATGAGATGTCGATGCAAAGTGCGCCTCGCGCTTGTTGCCCTTTTGAAACTCATTTTCAGCCTCCTTGAGAGTTGACAGTAACTCTCCAAGAGTATCACTGGTGTTCATCAAATTATAATTTATGATAAACTGTCTCCAAGTATCGGGGAGGGATTGCAGGACCATGTCCACAGTAATCTCTGCCTCAAAGACAATCCCCATGCTGGCCAGCTCATCGATGTCGGCGACCATCTGAGCCACGTGGGACTCAACGGACATGCCATCTGTCATGCGTGAGCGAAAGAGCTTCCTGACTAACTCGTACCTCTGCATCCTCTTATTAGAGCGATGCAGATCTTGCAACCTTGCCAACATATTATAAGGATCCAAGTCCTATTTTGTCTGCGAAAGTGCTGAGTCATCGAAGCAAGCATAATTGACTGAGTTGTGTCACAATCATCGCTGTGAGTCTTCCAAAGCTCCAGCTCAAGTGTCTCAGTCGGTCCGGGTTTTGGCCCAAGAGGTCTTTGTGTAGTATACAACAGCCTCTCTGAACCTAGGACAATCCTAAGGTTCATTTCCCAATCAGCAAAATTTGTCCCTTGAAGACATTATCTCCCATGATAATATCACGGACATTTCCTTTGCCAGTCATCTTGATCTACGATAGTCTAACTATCTAGTCAACGATAATGGGTACAGTCTAACTGTTACATAGAAAAATAACAATATATTAGTCCAACTAATAAAGTAATATTGACGAAATTATTTGAAAGCGCGTAAAGCTAAGTATCTGAATGAAATTAGAAATTCAATACTAGCCTCCAACTATTTTTCGGCGAGCCTCTAACCCTCTGTCGAGTACTCGGGAAACCTAGTTTCCTAGTGGGCTAGGATCCCGTTAAATAACATACAACCTTGACTTTGGCCAACAAGCTGTATGAAACTTAACTAGGTAGATCTCGAAGATCAATTGGATCTCATCCAATTCCTAGATCCGGTAGGTGGACATCCAAGTCCGAAACACATATACTTTATATATGTCAATATGTCAAACATATTTTCCTAACCTTTTTCCTCTGAATCAACTAAGCCTTGGCTTTGGCACAACAAGCTTAATGATTCCAGTTAAGCGGGACCCATTGACATGGAAAGTTTCGTAATCAATGTCGATGGACAAGAAGTGATCTTGACTTTGGCCAACAAATCACAACTTGGACAAGTCACTGATATGTAACAAAACCTTCATGATTCAAACACATCCTCAATTGACAAAGGCCTTGACTTTGGCCAACAAGCCAATGCCAACTTTGGATCTTGAGTAAGAATCACTCAACGGAAGGAAAAACGCTTAATATGTTTTTGAGGGTTTTTCGCGTAAATTGGCATCCAATTTATTATCTTTGATTAGGTCTCATCATACACCCTTAAGCATGCTTCTAAAACATCATAAGGCGCAAAAGTAAATTAATAACGATATGCAGATGGATATTTAAACAGATTGTTCCTAGAACAAATCACTCCCTTTCCTCTCCCCGACTAGAACTATTCTAACTCCTACCTTTTACAAAATACAATAAAGAAACCTCATATACATAGAGGGAATATGTGAGAAGAGAATTACAAGGAGTAAAGAGATTAAAGGCTGGACACGCAGGTCCAATTTAATAAATTCTAAACTTATTACAATTTCCAAAATTGCCCTTGCCCTTCTAATATCCATCCGATATACGTTATTCATACATCACATTTATGTATTCAATCAAAACATGTTTATTACAATCAATCTAATCCAATTAATTAATCTTTGATTAATGACCATCCAATGTTCAAACAATGATTTGATTTGCGCGAGTCCAACTCGTTTGAGAATAAATACTTTTGAGTACGTATTCTTGAATTATATCGAACTACAACTTAAATCCAATTTATTTGTATTCAATACTAATTCTTATTTAATTCCAAATTAAATATTTACACTTACATAGTTGCCTTAAAGACTTGGATTCCAAATCCAATCTTGATGGGTCTCAAAGGCCCAATAACATCCAATGTCTTTTAATTAAAGTCCAATGGGCTTTTAATTGATTCTTAAGGCATGGGCTTTGGCCATAATGGATCAAACCCAAAATGCCAAGGCCCAATAGGAATCACCCTATTGCCATCAAATCAATTTAGGCCCATTAGGCCCAATCAAATTCTTTAAAGGGTCAAGTGATGTATTTGGACTTCATGGAATTGGTTTTGGGCCCAATTGGATCCAATCCAAAAGTCCAAAACCAAACTTGGTCAAACCAAGCCCATTAGGCCCAAATACACACTTTTAGCCCAATTCAATTTTAAAGGCATATTTACATAATTATAATATTCCAAATATCACAATTATTTTAATTAAAGTGTATTAGCCATAATTAATAATTAAACTCAATATTTCCAAAATATTAATTAATTTAATTAATCATGCTTAAACTAATAATTCATGCTTAACATAAAATCAAGCCAAAAATACATCATTGCATGCTTGAGACATATTGAAGCCTAAGATCATCATTTCATGCTCAACATGCACTTTGATTTTAACATGAACATTATAGACATTGATTCTAATCATATTAAACCAACTATCATCATTTAAACATGCATCCAAACACATTATTTCATGTTACAAAAAACAAAAACTGCAGTGCATTGAGGCAGTGAGTTTCGGCCAACATAAGAAATTTTTAATTTTTGTTGCTTTTGATTTATTTGAAATCTAATCATGCATAACTCTAAGTTATCATGTTGTAAACATACTCAAAGCATCAATTTCAAAAAATCATGCTCAAAATCAAAAAACCCCAAATATTAAGATTCAAGAACCCTAAAATTATCATGCTTAAATTAGGCTCTGATACCATTGTTAGTGTTCCTAGAACATTATAAGGATCTAATAAGCATGCATAATATAAGAGTTGATCATTATAAGGTGCGGAATATACTTACAATGAGTGTAGAGCTTTTAAAATTTTGAGATCCAAGATCTCCAAGATCCAAGCTTTAGGATGATTCAAGCTTTAAGATGATCCAAGCTATTGAGGAGTTTTCTATACCTTTGTTCACTTCCAAAGTGCTATTTGATTACAAGCTATTGAGGATTTCCCTATCACTTTTCACTTCCAAAGTGCTAGCTTTTTTGATTTAAAATCAAATCAAAACAAAATACGGAAACTATCCTCAATTTTTTTTTAGTGTTACCAAAAATGAAAATCCGTTGTTATTTACCAAAATGAAAAGTGAAACCATTTCACCTGTTACCAATACAAGTAGAGATTGGTAAGTGGTATTCATTAAGACAAAACAAGGTGGTTGTGTGGTGGGAACACCTACCACACTTTTGGCTCCAAATATTTGAATCCGAAATTCAAATATCTCTACGGGCATTTGCCGCGGCTCGATTCCGTTTAATCCAATTAAACGATCCTTCGTCGTTAAATAATTAAATCCATTAATTAAATAACGATGCCTCGCAAATATATATCGAACGTCGTTCATGAATTAATTCTAAATCAACTCGTTCGTTCGCATTAAAGTCCGACTTTAATCTCGTAATGAAATCCAATCCATTTCAATATATCCGATATATTATTTTTAGCCCGTTTGAATAAATTAATTAGAAAAATCAAATTTAACTATTAAATTTATTTTACCGATTAATTCCAAATTAATCGCGTTCTTTCGCCACTTTACACTTTTAATCCCAGATTAAATAAAGCCCATATTAATCCCAGATTAATTTTCTCTCTCTTAATTAATCCCAGATTAATTCCAATTTAAGTCAACAGTCATCGGTGAATCCTTGGGAAGCGACCCAAGAGATCTCTGGATATGTTGGCAGTAAATCCGGTTATCGGACTATCCGATAAAGCGAGTACCTCGTACTACGTGCTTACCGATTTACAAGACATGGTTGGCTTCTAGCAAAGCACCGTGCCTACCCAATTCTCCAGAAATATTCTTACTGGAATATATAATCTATGTCAGACGTAGAATACCTAGTATCTCGTATTTCGATCCAGTATCTGATGTCACGTGCTAGGCCTGGGGCTGGAATAGTGTCTGCCCCGTACGAAGCACATATCGGATATCAAACAACTAGTCTCTTTGAATCGGATAATCATGACCTTGTCACATTATCCCGATGGTTGCAACACAATAGAGAACGAGTTATGAATCCCTGCGTGATCATCATCTCCATATGTCTGGAGTGACACTTCCGTCTTGACATCACATCCAATACACTACGATTCTCGATAAACCCAATAGAGGCGTACACAGAACCTGTTAAAGTCCTGGACGACCAAAACCAAAGTTTACCGATTGTCGCAAGTATTAGCGATGATGTAAGTCTCAGGTTAAGACCAAATACATCTACCCTGATGCGGACTCCCATAGACACATATACATACTACCAATGGGATTCCGCGGGGTCTATCCAGAGCGAAGCTGTTTTTACCCGGCATCGGTAAAACACAACCTCCTATTGCACTTGCATAAGTATCCTATACTTAAACATATGAGAACTGTGCCGTTATGCCCTCACAACGCGCACAAGTGCAATACTAGTCTATTCCGCATTATCGATGTCCAATCTCGATAATACTACGACTAGGGATATTTAATGATTAAACCTTTATGGATTGATACTGTCTCATATCATCTCAATCCGGAACTAATCATATGGACTTTTACCATTTATATATCATAGTAAATAAATTTCGAAATGATAAAAAAGGCAATTTCAATATTACATAGTCAATTTTGTACAAAACACAATGTCTTTTACAAAACAGTGACGCTATGGGTCATAATTGTCTAACAGGTATCGACTCCCTATCATGGCAAAGTGCCATGATGTCCGAAATAGATTCCATGTATACCAACCAAGTTTGGAAACTGGTTGTTGTTCCGGAAGGCATTGTGCCTAATGGTACTATATGAGTCTTCAAGGAAGACATACATGGATGGCAACATACAAATGTACATAGCTAGGCTTGTATAAAATGGTATCATTATCAACATTATGTCGATTGCGATGAAACCTTTTAATCGTTGCCATGATTAAATCCATTTGGATAATGCTTGCTAATGTTGCATGTTTTATTTATGAAATATGGCAGCTCAACGTCAAAAATCGCTTTCCTTAAATGGAAACCTTTTGGAGGATGTTTTCAATATCCTGATGATTTTATCATACCTAAACAAGCAAATAAGGTTTGCAAGTTAATTCGATCCATTTATAGATTGAAGCAAGCATTGCGTTCTTGGAACCAGTGTTTTGATGTAATCATAATGGTATATGATTTAATTCAAAATGAAAATGGTTCTTGTGTATATAAGAAGGTTAGTGGGAGCACACTGACGATAAGTGTCCTAAATAATGATGATATATCATTTCTTGAAAATGATATTCCCATATTATAATCGGTGAAAGCTTGGCTTTCATGAAAATTCTCCGTAGAATACTTGGGAGAGACTCTAGGAATAAAGATCTACTAGGATAGATCTAAAAGTTGTTGGCACTCTCCGAGAACTCGTACATTGAAATATATGTACGCTACCTGTTGTCCAATATGTTTTGAGCATATGGAGTCATAATCAGGACAATCCAGGTGATGGTCACTGGATTAATATTAAGAACATCCTTGAGTATCTTAGATGAACTAATGATGCTTTCTTAAACAATAGAGAATGAGAACTTGAAGTGATTGGGTTCAGTACTGTAGGTTTCCAAACCAATAAAAACGACTATAAGTCGTAATAAGGGTACTATATAGTTTAAATAACGGAACAGTGAGTTGTAAATCTTCCAAGCAAGATACTATTGCCGAATAAACAACAAAAGCGGAATTTTACTGCAACTGACGCAGCAGAAAAAGCATTTTGGATCTAAATTATTCTAATTAGATTAGAAATAGTTCTGTTAGGCTAAATAATTAATGGTCTCATCAACGATCCGATATGTACTTTAACTATTTTCATCTGATTCGTCGGATCATACATAGTGGCGATGTGATGATCGTATAAATCGCATCAGATGATAACCTTTTAAATTCACTGACGAAAGCTGTTTTATCAGCAGAAGTTTGAGTGACTCGTACATAGGTGTAAGACACCTGAATGATTGGCTATAGGCCAAGTGGGAGATTGTTGGACAATTATGACCCATAGCATCACTATTTGTACACAACATGGTGTTGTTGTACAAATTAACTATGTGACAAAGGAAATTGCTCTTTTATCATTTTTAATTTGATTACCGGGATATATAAATAATAAAAGTCCTTATGATTAGTTCCGGATTGAGATGATATGAGATAATATCAATCCTTGAAGGTTTAATCATTAAATAATTCCTAGTCGTAGTATTATCTAGATTTGACATCGATAATACGGAATAGACTAGTATTACTCTTGTGCGCGTTATGGGAGCATAACGACATAGTTCTCATATATTTAAGTATTTGATACTTATGCAAGTGTGATAGGAGGTTGTGTTTACCAATGGTACGGAAACAGCTTCGCTCTGGATAGACCCCTCGGAATTCCATTGGTAGTATGACTATGTGTCTATGAAGTCCGATTCAGGGTAGGTGAATTTGGTCTTAACCTGAGATTTGCACCTCTGATACTTACGACAATCAATATACTTTAGTTTTGGTCATCCAGGGCTTTAACAGATTATGTGTACGCCTCTTCTGGGTATATTGAGAATCGTGGTGTATTGGATGTGATGTCAAGATGGAAGTATCACTCTACTCATAGTGGAGATGATGATCACGTAGGATACAGAACTGGTACTCTTTTATGCTGTAGCAATCGGGATAATATGACAAGGTCATAGTTATCCGATTATAGAGACTAGTTACCAGAGATCCAATATGTGCTTCATACGGGACAAACACAATTCCAGCACCAGGCCTAGCACGTGACATCCGATACTGGATCGTTATATGCAATACTACATATACTACGCCTGATATAGATTATATATTCCTTTAAGAATATTTCTGGAGAATTGGGTAGGCACGGTGCTTTGCTAGAAGCCAACCATGTCTCGTAAATTGGTAAAAATATAGTATGAGGTACGTACGTGTTCGGATAGTCCGACGACCGGATTTACTGCCAACATATCCAGGGATCTCATGGGTCGCTTCCCAAAGATTCACTGATGACGTACGATTCGAACATAATTAATTTGGGATTAATTAGTAGAAAGAGAAAATTAGTTTAAGATTAATTACACAGATATTTTATCTAGGATAAAATACTATTTAAAGAGAGAGAACGATTAATTCGGAATTAACCGATAAAATAATATATTCGATATATTAAACGAAATTAGATTTCGACGCGGAATTAAAATCGGATTTTAATTCGGGCAAACGAGTTAATTTAGAATTAATTCGTTAGCGACGTGAATAGTAATTTTACTAGGCATAATTATTTAATTAAATTTGATTTAATTACGTCGCAATGGAAAATTTGTTAATTCGGAATTAACGAACCTGAGCCCGGAATGTGTTTGTGAGGCCACTCCGATTCTGAATCAAGTGTGGCCACAAGTCACATCACATGTCACATCACTTGTCACTCTAGTGATGGATGTCAAGTCACCTTTTGGTGATTGACAACCAGTCACTATTCATGATGGTGGTGGTTGTGGGCAATTAATGATATTTTGCCTCTAAAATTGGTTTTGCTTTTTGGAAAAGCTTTTACAAATTTTGTGAAGGATTTTTTGTGATTAGGTTTTAGAAACCAAACACAACTCTCTCTCTCTCTCATTCCTATCCTTGGCCAAATGGCCCTCTCATTTTCTCTCCTATTTGGCTTGGCCGAAAGTATCAAAGAATAAGGAAGAAAAATTGTTGTAATTTTTTCAAGTGCTAGCACCCATCAAGGAGTCATTCAAAGTTGATAGGGAAACCAACCATTGAGCATGGAATCATCACTCAAAGCTTGGATCTTGAAGATCCAAACAAGAAGGGCTTGGCCGAATACATCAAAAGGAAAAGCTTGGGGCAACTTCTTAAAGGCAAAAATTTTTGAAATCTCCGCCAACATCCAACCGATCAAAGTGAGTATTTCCGCTACTTTACTTTGTTGTATTCACACTTTTCATTGTTTAATTAGATCTTGGTTTGATCTAGAAAACCCAACATTATCCCATCGACTGAACCAGATAAAGTTTCATGAGAATCTTCAGTCGGTTGACCAGATGAATGTCCAAATCTTGTCTTCAATCGACTAAATAACTGTCGTCGATAAGAATTTAGTGCTACTATAATCCTTGTTAATGGACTTTCTATGTGGGTCGAATTGACGGTGTCGACTAGATATACCATGTCGATCAATATTGCTATGTCGTCTGATAATGTTTTCGCGTATGTATCCATAAACATGGTCAATTGTATCGAAAATAAATTTTTTTTACTTATATATGGAGATCGTGTCAGTTGAACCAATTGATGGTTCTTAGATATTTTCTGGAGGGATGGCGGTCAATACATATCTCCTGGAGCATATGATAGTTCTTTTATATATTCTGGACCAGATAAAGATCATTTGATGTCATCAGATGCCCTCCAGGTCGACTTGGTTTGTTTGAGGTTAATGAGCGTGTTCCCTTATCGATTAGTGGAGGATACATTGCTTTGAGTGTTGTCTGAGCCAAATAGGCATTCTTCCTTATCGTTAGGAGTGAACCATTGTTTCTATTTTTTGTCAGAGGTATGAAAGGTCAATTTCTGCAAAGCGACCATAACTTCTCTTTTCGGTGAGGCCATAATATCCCCATGTGACGGCAAGGTTTGTCCTCACATTTTCTCCTATTGGGCTCAGTTAAGATAAGTCTTTATGAGATGAGCCTTCAGAGGTTTTGGGCCTCTATTTGGTGGCTTGCTACTATACTCTAGCAGGAGTTTCTAGGTGGTTTTAGGCGGGAAAATAAGGCGTCATTGAGAGATGAGCATAAATGGGGATTTGGAGACTCATTTACTCGTATTTTTAAAAACCTCTCTCAAATTTGACAAGTTGGAAGAGCTTTCTTAATCCTCAAGGTACTTCTCATTCTCTCTCTCTTATTCTTCAATTTCTCCATGTTGTTCTTAGGTAGTTTTAATGTATTTTTGATCATTTAGGTAGTTTGATCTTTATTAGATTAGTAGCATAGAAAGAATCTTGTTTGTGAATTAGGGTGTTTGATCTGTAGGACGTAGAGACTTTGAGGATTTAGTTGTTTGTTAGGAGTGATCCTATCGAGTGAGAGTAGCATGTGATCTAGTGATGCATATTTGGAAATATATGTTGAATTTTGTGATAGATCATCTAGGTCTCTAAGTGAGTCGGTTGTGGATGAGATAGTTTTGAATGGTTGTATGGATCTCCAACCGACTTTAAGACATTAGTGGTAGTCGAGCCACTTGCAGGAATGCCTAAAAATGTAGAGCCACTTAGGACATTGCCAGTATTATGGGGAGTCAAATGAGACTCCTAGCACAAGTAAGCCTATAAATATCCTTATGAAGAATCCCGCTATTCGAGTGACTGAGCAAACGATGAGAGAGATGAAACTGGTATATAATTTAGCTCGATCGATTAGGGTGAGGTTGGCCACTTCTTCAGAGAGGATTGACTATAAGATCCTAGGGTGGATTGGTTGCAACGAAAGGCTGTTTTAGTTTCTATAAGGGGCCATTCAAATATAGGTTGAGGTTTCCAGTGCGAAGGCTAGCTTGGGAGGTGTTGAACCATTATGAGCTGGCTCCCTCGTAGTTGATGCCCAATACTTGGAGAGTATTGATGTCGGTTGAATGCATGACGTATGAGTTGGGGATTAACTTTGGGATTAGAGATCTAATATATACCTACTACTTGAAGGAGCATCTGAGGAGAAGTGAAGATGTCATTTGTATCTTCTTTAGAAAAGGAAGCAGTTGGTGTTGTAACTCACTACAAATAACTATGGGGACTGGTAGAAGTACTATTTTTTCATGAAGGGTGACATGGTTTTTGGATTGGCTGGAGCTGGCCAAATTCCAGAGTTCTGGAGCTTATCCAGTGAATGTCTATCTTCATAACTTGCTCTTATTCAGTTTATTTGACTATGGCTCATTTACTTCTCCCTTATAGTTTGTCGCGCAACCGAGCATTTGACACTATCGATAACATCATTTCGATCACCAAGGCCATCCTAGGTCTGTCTGCCCCATAAGGAATTTGGGGTTTATCCTGGAAGAATGTCGGCTGAGATTCAAATCCCTCTTAAATGAATTTTATGATATCGAAGGTACTTATTTGGCCCTTTATAAGCTCATTTTGGCTGTTGTAGTTGCCATTTGGTCGTGTCGACTACTATTTGAAAGGATCTTATTTTTAAAGTCGTTAACTGCATAATAAATTACACACCCAAAAAATGTCTGGCCGATTCAAACTCTTAACTATCTAGGTGAGGGCCAAGAGGAAGAGGAAAAAGGCCAAGGAGAAAGAAGTGGAGATGGAGTATGAGATTCAGAAGTAGAAAGATGTGGCTTTGACTGGAATCCAAACTGAGGTGGCCAAACCATCGGCTGGGGCTACTCCATCATCAAAAAAATGAAAGGCTCTTATTGACCTGGAGAAAGACCTCGAAAATGTGATCATTAAGATACCTCGTGGAACGACAGCCATGTCTGATCCGTCTAGCCTCACCAAGTTCGTGTGGGGGCTGCTGCTCGAGGAGGATAAGGATCGGCTCACTGAATTGGTCCCTCTGGAGGCCGCTAAGAGAGTCGTGGCACTGACTTATCAGGTAAAGGCTTTTTCTATTTCTTTCCCTTAAGTTTATCGACTGGATCCTAACTCAATTGTCGTTTTAGGCCTTGGAGTGCAATCTCTTTCAGCAGAACTTTGTCAAAGCCAGTCAGAAGCTAGTGAGGGATTGGGAGAAGTCGAACACGACTGATAGAAAAGAGAATGCTGAGCTAAAAATGTGTTTGAGGCCATTGAAAAGTGAGCGAAGAGTGCTGAAGACAAACTCAAGGAAACCCAATTGACGCTAAGGGTTGAGAGGGAAGTGTTGAAGGCCGAGATAAAGGCTTATAAGGAGAGGCTGTAATACTTTAGAGGGAGAAGGCCGAGCATATTGAGCAACTTGATGGAGTTGCCTATGAGTCCACGATGAATGAGAAGTGCAGCCTGATGCATATTACTTGGATGAGGAGCATCATGTTTGGACTCCAGCCAAATGGATCAAGAATTACGCAAGGCCAGAGGCTGGTATTTCTTCTTCGGATAAAGAAAATGATGAAAAAGATCCCCTGAAGACTAGAGAAGAGGTTGTCAAGGCTCGAGAAGGGTCTGCTAAGATGGAGAATGAGGTTTCTTCGTCAAAAATATGAGGAGTTGGGATGAGGTTCGAGAGGGGTTTGGCCAAGTTGAGGCGGAAGCTCCAGCCTCAATGGTGGCCCCAACTTCTAAAGTACGTGATGCTCAGGCTGGTGGGGTTTAAGAATGCTCTTGCTACCGATATTTAAGACACTCCTACTGCCGATGTTCAAGATACTCTAGTCATCGAAGATTGATATTCATTTACTTAGTTTATTTCGTAATTATTTTGGTTAAAAATCAGTGGTGATCTGTATAAAGATTTGACTAATGAATGAATAAAAGCTTGATTTACGTATTGTGAATGTTTTTTTGCCGTGTAATATTTCCCTCGCAAATCATGAAGTTTAAATGGTCGAATGAATTTTAATCGTTTTAACTAGATGTCGACTCAAAACACTTTCTAGGTCCATGTCATGTCATCTTGTACCGATTATAGGCTCAAGTTAGAAAAAAGGCCTAGGTTCGATCATCTCGTCGACTCTGGACTTGGGCTTAGTTACACAGGTCAAGTCCAGGTTGTCGGGGAGAGATGTCGGCTCAAGACTTAGGCTCAGAAGGATAGCTAAATCTCATTTTCTTGAGCTAGTCAGGCTTAGGCAGAAGTTAAAGCCAAGTCTTGCTCGATTGAACTAAATATCATATGAGGCAGACATAACTGAAAAGCTTCAATGTATTGGGGTTTATTCCAAGTCTTGAGTTTGAAAATAATAAGAACCTCGAAGTAAAAAAGTTCTATATAAAAAGTCTACATAATGTATTCTATTTGTCTCGTAGTCATAAAGTGGTCATTTATCAAGTAATGGTGGCAATGGGTCGGGCCGGGCCGGGTACAAATATAAAATATATTTACACTATATATAAAGACAATTTATAAATAAATCACAAGTTTCATTGATAAATTAACAATTGAAATGCTAAAAATAAATAAAAATGATACAAACATATTAAAAACTATATATATATATATATATATATATATATATATATATATATATATATTTTATTTTTATTTTTTTAATTTGGCCCGGGCCGGGCCGGGCCCGGGCCAAAATAGGAAAGCCCGGCCCGGGCCCGGGCCCGAGTCGGGCTTTCATTTTAAGGCCCGGCCCTGGCCTTTTCGACCGCGGGCCGGCCGGGCTTGACGGGCCAGGCCGGGCCGTGGGCTTTTTTGCCACCCTTATTATCAAGTGACTAGTATGTGACTCCGGATCTGTTGGGGCTACTTGTAGTATCGCTTGAGGTGCACTACGTTCCAGCAATTTTGAATGGGCTTCCCAGACTTTGTCTTCAACTTGTATGCTTCTTATCCAATGACATTCACAATGATGTATGGGCCTTCCCATGTGAGCCCAAGCTTGCCACCTCTAACTTCCTTAATATTTGGAAAAAACTTGCATATAACCCAATCTTCTTCTTAAAAGGTTATGTGCAGGGGTGGGCGCGGATCGGTTTGGTTCGGTTTTTGCTAAAAACCAAACCAAACCATATTTTACGGTTCGGAATTTTTAGCTCTCAAACCAAACCATTAAATAACGGTTTGGTTCGGATTGAAAATTTTTAAAACCAGCGGTTTACGGATTGGTTCGGTTCGGTTTACGGATTATTATATTTAAAACAAATTTTCATCCACTTAAGTGGAAAAAAAAACTAGTTTATCCAACAAATAGTATGAAGTGTTAAGGTGTAAGTTGTGACTCTAGGAAACACATGCACTCCATAAAGGATTGAAAAATGAGGGACAATTAATTCTTGTATTTTTTAAAAATTACCTTGAATAATGATGCTACATCATTCTAATTAAGAGACAAATCCAACATATTACTTTCAAGAATAATGATACTAACATAAAACAAAAAAAATTAAGAATAAAAGTATTAATAAATAAATTGAAGAATAAAAGTATTAACAAAAAATTTAAGAATAAAAGTATTAACATACTAATAAAAAGAAAACATAGAATAAAATTAAAATTAAAATATAAATTTTTATATAAAAATATATAAATTTTTTTAATTATAACGGTTCGGTTCGGTTCGGTTTTACAGGTGCGGTTCGGATTAGCTCCTAAATCGAACCGTAAACCGTTTGGGGTAGGCCAATCCGAACCGCAAACAGAACAATTAGAAAAAAAACCGTAAATTCGGTCCGATTTGTTTCGGTTTGCTGTTTGTTTTTTGCCCACCCCTACAACACACGACATTCTTGTTGAACTACTTGGTCATCCTTTACTTGTAGGCAACAAGTTGTATCAGAGTATGTCATTTAACTCGTCAATAGTGTCAAGGTTATGATTCATGAGCTGCCTTTTGGATTCTTCTCTGAGCCACTGGTACCGTGAGGATGGGCCGCTTCCTTCTGCAAGTATGAATGCCTCCGTTCCAAAGGCCAATGAGAATGGGGTCTCTCTTATCGAGGAGCAAACTATAGTTCAATAGAACCAAAGTATTGATAATGGTCTTGTTGGAAGACTCAACTTGTCCATTAACTCAGAGAAAGCATGGGGTTGATAAGTTGAGTTTTATTTCGTAATTTCTGGAGAAGTCTTAGAAGCGATAACTAATGAACTATGAGTCGTTATCAGAGACAGTCTTCTTTGGCATCCTAGATCGGCAAATGATATTCTTCCACATGAAGGTTTGGACTTCTTAGTCTTGTATTCTTGCAAATGCCTCAGCTTCGATCCACTTGGAGAAATAGTCTGTAAGTCCAATCATGTAGACTCGTTAGCTTGAGGCCATCGAAAGCTTGCCAACGATGTCTATTTCTCACTTCATGAATAGCCACATGGAGAGGATAAGGTTGAGTTTCTATGGTGTTAAGTGAAAGACTTAGGCGAACCTTCGACATTTGTCACATCGACGAGTGAAATTTACTGAGTTGGATTACTTGGTTGGCCAATAATATCCTACCGTGTGGCTTGACATGCCAAACTTCTTCCCCCCAAGTAGTTCCAACATTCTCCATTGTGTAACTCGGCCTTGAGGTATTGGGCTTCCTTGGGAGTGACACACTTGATGTATGGACCAAAATAAGATCTCTTTAGAAGATGGCCATTATACAAGGTGAACCTTACAGTATATTTCTGGACCTTTCGAGCCTAGGCTTTGTCATGTGGGAGGGTGCCATCTTCTAGGTACTTGATCGGTGGGGTCATCCAATAGTCGGCTAAATTGAAAGAGGCAAAATTTTTGGATTGATCTTTCCAAATGACTGACCATTGCAAATAAACCACATGGACATATTTGGGTTTGTCCACTTACATAGCAGATCTGAGAGTGGCTAGGGTATCTGTATAAGAGTTATCGGCTTTAGAAACTTGTGAGATTATGAATTTCTCTAACGTTGTCTAGTGTTTTTTCACTGTCTGTAAATATGAGGCCATTTGCGAGTCTCTTGCTTGATATGACCCTTAGAGTTGGTTGATGCTAAGTTGGAAATAAGACTAGACCTCAATCTTCCTTACTCCAAGGTCATTGGCTAGTGCTAAAATAATGACCAACGCTTCATACTCGACCTCGTTGTTGATAACTTTGAAGCCACACTTGACTACTTGTTGTAATATGTCCCCTTCATGTTGGGGTTTTGGCGCGGAAGCTCGCAGTTCGGATGAAATCATAATTTTAAAACTTTTTAAATTACCGAATGAATTATTCAATATCTAATATGAATAATTCATTCATATTTCACCTAAACATAGTTATTCGATATCAAATAATGACATAAATAGTTAAGAAACATCGCGAAACTTTTACGAAAAAATGTTTTCCTAAAATGGCATAAAAAGCATTTTTATCCGAACCGACCAACCAACAAACATGGCGGCTGCCCAGGTTAGCTCCAATAGTGCTTGGACAGTTCCTGCGCTGCCCAAAGAGTGGCTAATTCACTGTTTGGACAGCAGACACACAGTAAGCCCGAAACTCACCCAGTAACACCGTTTTTCACCATTTTCGCATATTTCAACTCCAAAATAATTTCTGGAAATTGTTCCAATGCCCAAAATACATCCAATAAATTTATACGATATAATTTTCATCACCAAAAATATAGAATTTTCAAATCTGATTTTTGTAACAAAAATATCATTTTCATGGTAGAAATCCAATTTTCTCAATATCAATCATATTAATACTAACACCAACCAAACCCACCACCTATGAAGAACTCAAGAACTATTCTAGGAGTTACAAGAGTGGTCATAACACTCTAGAATGGTAACAAGTCATCAAATGACAAAATTGAATCAATATTACACTAATATAATCCAAACAAACTTCACACATGCATCTAGCTTCCAAATCCACCCTCCAAATCAAAAACCCCAAAATATAAGAAAGGAAGAAACCCTTGAACATGTCTAGATACTCAAGAATAAGAAACAAGCTTTCTAAGTTTAAGAGTTATAAAGATTAAATCCAAATCTCCTAAATTTCTTAAACTTTTTCTTGATTTTCTTCACTTTCTTCCTTGATTCTTCAAGAAAATTTTTGGGTGCTTTCTTGGCTTACTTGAAATGAGAAAACAAAAATTTCCCAATTTAAATACAAGCCAAAACCGACTTAGGGGTTAAAAGAGGGTTATTTTGGTCATTTGGTCAATTAATCTAATTAAATAATGAAAATAAGTTTTAAGTTAACAAATCCAATTTGTAAACTTTAAGCTTAATAAAATCATGCCACATGTAACCAATAATAATCAAACATATTGCATAAAATTTATAAAATATTGAAATAGTTTAATTATCTAGATATTTAATATTTAAACATCTAAATAAATAATTAATGCAATTATTATTATATATGTATTTTTATTTAAATTAAATAACAAATACATATATTAATGGCATGTGTCAAAGTCTCATTTGACAATTAATTAATATGTATCAAATCAAATCTTGTATCAAATACAAATACACATTAATTATCAATTGACCGAAATGCCCCTAATGCATGTATTTTCATTTAACCTTTTAAACGACTCGAATTAACTCATTTAATTCGGTGAACTATTATGAATAATCTATATTAGTCATAACGTGTTTCCCTTGTGCTCAACGATTACACTTCATATTGTGGGACTCTCTAAGTTTAGGTTTATCCGTCACAGAATCCAATTTTGTGTCCATAATCCATCCACTCATGAATTATGAAGACCACAGATAATCTCACTAAACTTTACAAGTCGAGATCATTGCATATGTATAATCTCTCCATCACAGGCTATCCATATTATACCCGGGATATAGATAAGAACATCAAATCCTTATGGTATAGTATAGTCGACTTTCAAATTTACGATCTCTAAATAACACTCGGAACTCGCTTCTCATGTTATACCACGACCATGGATTTACTAGATCGCAAACACGTGTAGGATACCTATGCCTTGTACATTGGACTGACGGATTCTATCTTGATAAGCACTGGATATCTTAAGCATCAGTCCACACCCAACGAACCGGTGGAGGTCTGATCTAAATAGATCGGTGATGTGACTACCATCCAAGTGTGGAGGATAACTCATATATCCACTGTGGTATCTCAACTCGAAGGACCACTATGCTCGCTCAACTCGAGAAGATTCCTATTGACGTATCTATTAGGAAATCTTCAGTTGGTCATTCAGTATTTTTCAAATAAACACTTACATGTCTATACGAGTCTCCCGAACTCATGATTCATTGGGATAAATCATCGGACCAAGTCACGATATACGATATATACTAGTCTCAGCGGATTTTACTAACCAACCCGTGTTAGTAAATCTTGACCAAGAACTTTATTTATGGATATACAACTTATAGTGACGCTTCCCAATTTCAATTACAAACTGCGTTGTAACTGCGAATTACATTGTAAATCCTAGAGTCTTTGTCTAATATACATATATCACTAAATCAGATTTAGTTTCAATCTAATCATAATTAGATATCTAATCGTAATTAGATCGAATATATATATAAAAGACAAGAGGTGCTACCATTAAATAAGTAATATTATGGAAAAAGAAATTGTTTGTATTCATGAATCAAACATTAACACGATCCGGATTGGCACTCTGAGCGCCAACCCTAATAATTTCTCTCACTTACTCTAGTGCCAATCCACGGTATTATATACACATCTCAATATGTATGATATACATATGGCCCTCAAGAGCTCACGTAGCCTCAAAAGGTAGGCAACAATAAGTAAGCCCGCTATAACATATTGAGTCTGTCCAATAAACCCAATTGTTTCCCTTAGCCATCATCATTTATATTTTATGGAACCCAAATTCTATATTAATATGACTCAGATGTGATATTAATATTTTGCTACAGCTATTGAGTTGTCTATGTATTTAAAAATCAAATCCAAATATTATGAGAAAACCACAAGCACAACACTAATATCAAAGCTTCTAATCTATAAGGTCACTATGCAACTTCAGAAGTCAATACTTCATAAGTTACAACTAATTCTACTGATTCAGTAGAATCAATGGTGACACTCCCACTGCATCTAACGTCATAATTATACTCAAAACTAATATGACATTAATGGTTGCAAATTATATTCTCCATGAATAAGAAACTTGTTCTTAATATCTCAAAGATAACAAAGAACATGTTTCAAGATTTAATTGACCAACTTAAATCTTAGCCTTTCAACCACAAATTGACCTTATCATTTTAAAGATAAATTGGTCCGAGAACGATCGTGGTAAGAGGCATCGGATAAATCTTGATCTTAACCTTTAATTTTCATGTAGAATTTCAGCTAACCAGGTACTATCTTCTAAATTTTTATTCTACTGTTCAAGACATTGGGGACAATGTCTCATTTATATTTGAGGGAGGGGAATAGTTAAAAGGATCTTATTTTTGTTATTGTTATTTTTCCAAAATTTTTTGAAAAAAATTGAAAAATTTTACAAAAAGTACAAAAATATTTTTTGTTTTTTATGTTTTTAATTTGATTAATCTGGTGAAATTGGTGAGAGATAGTTGTGTAAGGAGTTTCCACTCCTAAGAAGAATCTCAAACCTATTTCGGAACAAGATAATTTTTGTTCATTTCCTTTTGAATTATTTAATTTGTGAATTCTCCATTAAACTAACTAAAATGGATCTTCATATGCTCAGTTGACAGATATTATCAACATGCTGGTAACATACAGACATGAGTTGTAAATTGAAAAGTTTGTAATATTCAGTGCTATGTTTAATTGGAGGAAGCATCTCAAAAAGCAATGGGGTAAAAAAAAAAGAAGAAAAGAAAAAAAGAAGAAAAATATAAAGAAATATCTGAAATTCGAGTAATTAAGTTCGTAGGGGTGTCTTAACACCTAGTGCCCTAAAGCCAACTAGTTTGGGAGTCATTGACCTAAAGCTTGCTATATGGATGGAAGATGTTGCTTTCTTTATTTTTAAAAAAAAATGTGTGTGTATATATATATCTGAAGTCTGAGTAATTAAGTCTGTTGGGGTGTTTTAACACCTAGTGCCCTAAATCCAACTGGTTAGGGAGTCACTGGCCAAAGCTTAATAAAAAAAACGGATGAAAGAAAAAAATCAGAAAAATCAGAAAAAAATATTCCATTGCTAAAAAAGGGGTGAATTCTGATAAAACTTTAGGACAAAAATATTACTCTCTTTTCAACTACATTTGTGACTATTATGGGCAAAATGAGTTGATTAATATTTTGTTGGCTGTGTATATGGAGAATGGTAAACATAATCGGAGAATTTGCTTATTCGGTAATTTAGAAAGAAAGAAAATAACTATTAACTTCGATAAGAAGTTTCACCTGTTTAGTCACTGACTTCTTTATTCTATTTTCTCTTATCTTTTTACTTTTGTGTGCATTAGTTTTAATATCTTTTTACTTTTATAAAACGTTTGTGAGTATTATCGCTGTAAACCCTCACGAGACTACAACTCGTCCACTAGGGACGTCTAGGGGTTTAAAGGCTTGTTGCATATGCTAAATGCAACTGTGATCCCTACGAAAGTGGCTAAGTTTAATTTTAATTGTTTATTGTATTTTATTTTGTTGTTTTGCTCGAGGACTAGCAAAATGTTAGGTTTGGGGGTGTGATGAGCGGAAAATATATCAATATTTACCGCCTCTTTTACCTAATATTTTGTTTAGTTTCTCGATTTTGATGAACATTTTGATGTGTTTTTCAGATAAATAAAGTATTGGGATTTAATGGAATCAACTCAGGGCTAAAACGATGAAATTCGGAGCAAAAAATGGTGAAAACGGAAATTTACTATACGCGTCACGAAGTGTAATCCTAAATTCCAGTTTTGCGCAAGTTTGGTAGTTTGGCCATATTTTTTCATCCAATATCCAATTGAGCTGATTCAAGTGCCAGATTAAAGAAGACACAAAGATATACAACTTTGAAGATTTAAATATTTTTGAATTCTGAAGTTTGGAAGGCTGAAATGGATGAATAATCTAGTGTATTTTGTGTAATTACTATAGTCATTTTCAAAATATAAAATAAAATAATAAAATAAAAAAGTAAAAATTATCAATGTCATGTTTGGTGGAGGATTTGGTGCCATATTTATGGCCATGTTTGGTGCCATGTTTGTTGTCATGTTTGGTGCCATGTTTGGTGAAGTAATTGGTGGAGAAATTTGTGCAAGCCTTTAGATTTTCCTATAAATACCAAGCTAAACTTTGTAATTTTTTCATCCTTTCTTCGGAGGAATTTCTCCACGAAACTTAAAGGAAAGTATCTTGTATATTTATTTAAGTTTTCTTGTATTTTCTTTTTATTTAATTAATAAAATTTTATGTGTTTTCATTTACAGCACGAGCAGGTAATCTCATTCTGCTAGGGTGAAGAGGTAAGACTTTTAATATAATAATTAGATTAATCTCCCTTATTTTAATTAAAATTTGGATTAATTAGTTACCGCCTATATGGCCGGTTTAGGTGACAACTTTATTTACCGCCTATATGGTCGGTTTTTCATTTCAGAAGTAGTTCCGCATATATGGTCAGTTTTTCATTCAGACGTAGTTTACTCCTATATGGTCGATTTAGGTAATAACTTTGTTACCAGCTCTATAGTCATTTGGATTTAATTGAGACAAATGAAATTACTGTTTTTATGGTCTGGTTAATTATTCGGTAAACATTGAGAAAAGAGAGATTTCTAATTTTGAAATATTAAAAGTGGATCCTCTAACCCCTAATATTTTCTTTTATTGTACTTTTATATTTTAAATTTCCAGCATTTACTTTATTTAATTTCCAGCATTTACTTTATGTCTTTTATTTTATTTAAGCTTTTATTAGTCTTAGATATGTATCGTAACTATGTCCGTTATCTGGGGTTGTGATGAATTCCAATATCATCGGGTTATAAGGGGTTGTTTTATAGTTTGGGTAATATAAAGATTTACTTATTAAGTCTTAAGCTTAATGCATCTTGTTAACTGGCTACTAATAAGATTGATCTGGTAAACTTAAAATAAACTTGACAAAGGAATTTTAGGTTTCAGCCATAGACTTAATAGCCCACGATCTTCCTTGAGGATAGATAACCCTTTAATAGATTTCCTTACAAGATCGACATATACCTGTCGGACGGGGGTAACAACAATTGAAACTTGATCTTAATGAATCTAGGTAATTTAGTTAACATAGACATATGGTTTAATTGGATTACACTGGGTATGTGCAGCTGACCATTGACAGAGGCTTTTGCATAATTTCGTGTTCCAGGTTAGTAAACCAATATATTACACAAACATAAAATAACCACTTCATCTTTTTAAAAGATATTGGAATGATTCACAACCCTAGATAGTTTTATAAATTTGAATTTTCCTCAAATTATTTTTGCATCATTTTTATTTACTTATTTTAAGTTTAAAAATCACCACCCAATCAATCAATAAGTCCATTAGATACTCTTAAAAATTTGACTTCACAAATTAATAGCGTAGGTATTAAGTCCTCGTGGAATCAATACTTTTTATACTACTTGAACGATACGTGCGCTTGCGTTATACACTTGTGATTAAACAGGTCAAGTTTTTGGCATCATTGCCGGGGATTTTTTTATCTTTCACTATTAGTTTTGAGGTTAGATACCTTTACTTCTATCTAATTTCTTTTTACTTATTGTTTTTGTTTTCTTGTGTTTCAGGTTCTCAGACTCTACATGAGATGAACCAGAAGCTTTGAAATCTGCCCGCTTGACCCATAGATTGAAAGAACTATCAGACAGTTGAGAATGGAAAAACGAGAAGGCCAAGAAGTAATCATCAACATGGAACATGAACCTTTGGAGGTTGCACCACCAATTCCCATTCAAGACAGAACCATTCTAGTGGTTGACGGCCTCATTTCCTGTATTGTACTTCCTCCCTTACCAACAAATGCATGTGAGATCAAAATATGCATTCTGATGATTCAGCAGTCAGTTCAGTTTGGGGGGAATGCAACTGAAGATCCTAATGCCCACATCAGCAACTTCATAGAAGTTTACGACACTTTCAATTACAACCGACGAGCTGAAGAAGCAATGAGACTGCAGGTTTTTCCATATTCCTTGAAAGACAGAGCAAAAGCTTGGCTACATTCACTACCAGCAGGTTCCATCACAACTTGGAACACTCTAGCCACCAAATTCCTTGCAAAGTATTTTCCACCATCTAGAACAGCAAAACTGAGGAATGACATCACATCTTTTGTACAACTTGACTCGGAAACTCTCTACGAAGCTTGGGAAAGATACAAAGATTTGCTCTGAAAATGTCCTCACCATGAGATACCAAAATGCAAATTGGAGAAGCAATGCCCATCTCAGTCTCTCTGCAACTTGCTGATCGAACGCTCGTATTTTCGAGAAGAGTCATTGAAGATGTTCTATTCAAAGTTGACAAACTCATTCTCCCAGCAGATTTCATCATCCTTGACATGGAGGAAGACAAAGATGTGCCAATCCTCCTTGGGAGACCATTCTTGGCTACGGGTCGAACTGTTATTAATGTACAAAAAGGAGAACTAACTATGAAAGTACATGACCAAGAAGTTACCTTTAATGTTTTGAAAGCCATGAAATTCCCGAGTGATGAAAAAGAGGAAGAATGTTTCAGAATTGATGATGTTGATAGTATCGTCTAGGAAACTGATACAATTCCCTCGGACAAACTTAAAGCTTATATCACCAACATGACTGACAGCGAGCTAGATTCTGAAATTCTGGAATGTATCAACTATCTTGGTAAGCCATTCAGATTCAAATCGACACCACAAGTGGAAAGTCTGGAACTACCGAAAAAGGACCGAATCAAACCATCGATTGAAGAACCACTATAGTTGGAGCTGAAGTTACTTCCTAGCCATCTCAGGTATACATTCTTGGGAAACTCTTCTGAATTACCTGAGATTATTTCTTCTTGGCTAACATTGGAGGAGGCAAAAAAGTTGCTGAGAGTGTTACAAGAACATAAGAGAGCCATTGGCTGGACTATAACAGAAATTCGAGGGATTAGTCCATCATTTTACATGCACAAGATTTTGATGAACGATGAGTACAAACCCACAGTGGAGCATCAACAGAGACTCAATCCAATCATGAAGGAAGTCGTGAAGAAAGAAATCATAAAATAGTTAGATGCTGGCAGCATCTACCCTACCTCAGACAGTAGTTGGGTGAGTCCTATGCAGTGTGCACCAAAGAAAAGAGGAATTATTGTAGTCACAAATGAAAAGAATGAACTGATTCCAACAAGAACAGTGACTGGATGGAGAGTATGCATGGACTACCGAAAAGTGAACAAAGCAACAAGGAAATACCATTTTGCTTTGCCATTCATTGATCAGATGATAGACAGGCCGACGCGACATGAGTACTATTGCTTTCTAGACGGATATTCGGGGTACAATCCGATGGTCATCGCCCTAGAAAATCAGGAGAAAACCATATTTACATGTCTGTATGGTACTTTTGCTTTCCCTAGGATGCCATTTGGATTATGTAATGCCTCTGCCACATTTCAGTATTGCATGATGGCTATCTTCTCAGACATACTGGAACAGAGTATGGAGGTTTTTATGGATGACTTCTCTGTGTTTGGAGACTCTTTTGACTACTGCTTGTAAAATCTGGAACAAGTGTTACAAAGATGCGAATATACCAACCTGGTACTCAACTGGGAGAAATGCCACTTTATGGTGCATGAAGGCATTGTTCTTGGACATCGGATCTCACAAAAAGGAATCGAGGTAGACAAAGCAAAGATTGAAATAATTGAAAACTACCTCTACCAACATCTGTAAAAAGGATTCGGAGCTTTCTTGGACATGAATGTTTTTACGGGAGATTTATCAAAGACTTTTCCAAGATTGCTAAACCTCTGTGCAATCTTCTGTAGAAATATATGACTTTC
The DNA here is from genome assembly GCA_019454045.1 of Zanthoxylum bungeanum. Lineage (NCBI taxonomy): Eukaryota > Viridiplantae > Streptophyta > Magnoliopsida > Sapindales > Rutaceae > Zanthoxylum > Zanthoxylum bungeanum. Next base: position 15,976 of record SKCR01038284.1, on the reverse strand, counting down.
AACTTAACCAAAGAATGTTAGGAAGCTTTTGAGATCCTAAAACAGAAGCTGATTTCTCCCCCCATCATAATAGCACCAGACTGGACCCTTCCATTTGAGATGATGTGGGATGCTAGTGATTTTGTTGTAGGTGCAGTTACTCAAACAGAACTCTGAATGAAGCTCAACTCAACTACACAACCACTGAAAAAGAGTTGCTCGCAGTTGTGTTCACTTTTGACAAATTCCGCTTTTATCTACTAGGTCCCAAAGTGGTGGTCTACATAGATCATTCAACAATCAAATATCTAATCACAAAGAAAGATGCCAAACCCAGATTGATCTATTGGATACCTCTTCTACAAGAATTTGATGTGGAGATTCGAGACAGGAATGGACTAAAAACCAAGTGGCATATCATTTATCGCAGCTCGAGAATTGTGAAACAGCTGACAAAGAATTGGCAATCAAAGAAACTTTTCCAGATGAACAACTGTTTGCCATGAAACAGCATGATGTCCTTTGGTATGCTGACTATGTCAACTATATAGTGTCTGTAAAATGGCCGTTAGAATGGACAACTCAGCAACGGAAGAAGTTTTTCAAAGAAGTCATGCACTATGTTTGGGATGAGCCATATCTGTTCAAACGATGTGCTGTTTAATTACTTAGGCGTTGTGTTCCACAAGAGGAGGCAGACACTTTAGCGGGAATAAAACTACAGCCAAAGTTCTTCAATCAGGTTTGTTCTGGCCCACTCTATTTAAAGATGCTTATCTTTTTGCTCTTCAATGTGACATGTGCCATGGAATACAGAATATTTCGAGAAGAAATGAAGGACATTTGTAAAATATTCTGGAAGTGGAGATATTCGATGTGTGAGGTATTGATTTATGAGACCCTTTGTTCCATCATTCTGAAACATGTACATACTGGTTGCAGTAGACTACGTCTCTAAATGGGTTAAAGCAATTGCACTGCCATCCAATGATTCAAAAGTGGTGGTCAAATTCCTTAAGAAGAATATTTTCACTCGGTTAGGAACACCTCGTGCAATTATTAGTGATGGTGGCTCATATTTCTACAACAGATACTTCAATGCACTCCTATCCAAATATGGAGTTACTGATAAGATTGCCACTGCTTACTATCCATAGTCAAATGGACAGGTTGAAGTTTCAAACAGAGAGATCAAAAGAATTTTGGAAAGAACTGTTGGATCAACAAGGAGGGACTGAACTACAAAACTGGATGACGTATTATTGGCTTACCGGACAGCTTACAAGACACTCATTGGTATGTCCCCATATCGAATGGTGTTTGGGAAAGCGTGCCATCTACCAGTTGAGTTTGAACACAAGACGTACTGAGCACTGAAGAAGTTGAATCTTGATCCACAAGCTATAGGAGAGAAAAGACTTCACCAACTCAATGAATTGAAGGAATTTCACTTACAGGCTTATGAGAATGCCAGATTATACAAAGAAAAGACCAAGAAATGACATGAACCAAGGCAGTAGGTGTTGTTGTACAACTCAAGGTTGAAATTTTTACCTGGGAAGATGAAATTGAGATGGTCAGGTCCATTTGTGATCACTTAGGTTTTACCATATGGAGTTGTTGAGTTCCTTAATCCCAACACTAATGAAACATTCAAGGTTAACAGTCAGCGTGTCAAACATTATTGGGGAGAATCATAGAAGTGACAAAAAGAAAGTGTCACACTTTCTTATCCAGCCTAACGTTCAAGCAGTCATGTCTAGCTAGCGACGTTAAACTTAGTGCTAACTGGGAGGCAACCCATGCAATTTGGCAGTAGGTGTTGTTGTACAACTCGAGGTTGAAACTTTTTCCTGGGAAGTTGAAATTAAGATGGTCAGGTCCATTTGTGATCACTCAGGTTTTACCATATGGAGCTGTTGAGTTCCTTGATCCCAACACCAATGAAACATTCAAGATTAACAGTCAGCGTGTCAAGCATTATTGGGGAGAATCATTTGAGTGACAAAAAGAAAGTGTCACACTTTTAGATCCAGCCTAACGTTTAGGCAGTCATGTCTAGCTGACGACGTTAACTTAGTGCTAGCTGGGAGGCAACCCATGTAATTTGGCGGCAGGTGTTGTTGTACAACTCGAGGTTGAAACTTTTTCCTGGGAAGTTGAAATTAAGATGGTCAGGTCCATTTGTGATCACTCAGGTTTTACCATATGGAGCTGTTGAGTTCCTTGATCCTAACACCAATGAAACATTCAAGGTTAACAGTCAGCGTGTCAAGCATTATTGGGGAGAATCATTTGAGTGACAAAAAGAAAGTGTCACACTTTCAGATCCAACCTAACGTTCAGGCAGTCATGTCTAGCTGACGACGTTAAACTTAGTGCTAGCTGGGAGGCAACCCATGCAATTTGGCAGTAGGTGTTGTTGTACAACTCGAGGTTGAAACTTTTTCCTGGGAAGTTGAAATTAAGATGGTCAGGTCCATTTTTGATCACTCAGGTTTTACCATTTGGAGCTGTTGAGTTGCTTGATCCCAACACCAATGATACATTCAAGGTTAACAGTCAACGTGTCAAGTATTATTGGGGGAATCATTTGAGTGACAAAAAGAAAGTATCACACTTTCAGATCCAGCCTAACGGTTAGGTAGTCACGTCTAGCTGACGATGTTAAATTTAGCGCTAGCTGGGAGGCAACCCATGCAATTTGTGTATATATTGTGATTTGGTGTGCTTTAATTTTATGTGTTTTAGTTTTTGCAGGTTAAGTCATTTTAGGATGGAAGAAGTTCTCTCAAATCTTCACAATAATTTCCTTCTCTCCCTCAAAAATCTCTGATGAAAGTTTACAAAGCTCGCTTGGAACAGATGAGACTACTGATGATCAAAGGTATTGCTGCTGATATTCGTTGGATTTTTGAAGCACATGTCCGATTAGTAGGTGAGTCTTCTGACTCTTTTATTTCACATCTGCCTGGTTTAGGAAGAAGCGTATATGCTAAAAAAAGAAGAGCTAAAAGAATAAGTGTATGCTATAAATATGCTCGTATGTTTTATGATACTCATTGTCATTCTTTAGGAATGATGTTTGATAATCGCGAAGAATATGATTTCATTCAAAATGAAGATGATCCTTGTGTATATAAGAAGGTTTGTGGGAAAGCACTGACTTTTATTGTCATTTATGTTGACGATGTATTGCTAATAGGCAATGACATTCCTATGCTAACGTCGGTGAAAGCTTGGCTTTCATTGAAATTCTCCATAAAAGATCTGGGAGAAGCAGCCTTTATTCTGGGAATAAAGATCTACTGGGATAGATCTAGAATGCTGCTTGGACTCTCCCTGAGTACGTACATTGACAGAGTGTTGAAGAGATTCAACATGGATCAGTCCAAAAGAGGACTGTTGCCAGTGTCTCATAGCGTCTATCTATCTAAGGACATGTGTCCTAAAACTCAAGATGAGAGAGACAACATGAGTTGGATACCGTTCACCTCGGTAGTAGGATCGATAATGTATGCCATGATATGTACTCGACCTGATGTCTCCTATATTTTGAGTATGTGTAGTCGCTATCAGGCCGATCCAGGTGAAGGTCATTGGATGGCGGTTAAGAATATCCTAAAGTATCTTAGACGAACTAAGGATGCTTTCTTAATCAATGGAGATGGAGAACTTGAGGTAACTGGGTATACCGATGCAAGTTTTCAAACCGACAAAGACGACTATAAGTCGCAATCAGGGTACATATTTTGTTTGAATAACGGAGCAGTGAGCTGGAAATCTTCCAAGCAAGAGACTGTTGCCGATTCAACAACTGAAGCGGAGTATATTGCTGCAGCTGAAGTAGCAAAGGAAGCAGTTTGGACCCAAAAATTCCTAATTGGATTAGGAGTAGTTCCGTTAGCAGCTGAGCCCGTTCCATTGTATTGTGACAATAACGGGGCAATAACGCAGGCTCTGGAACCATGGTCTCATCAATGATCCAAGCATGTTCTTTGACGTTTCCATCTGATACGTGAGATCATACATCGTGGTGATGTGAAAGTCGAGAAGGTCGCATCAGATGACAACATGGCAGATCCGCTGATGAAAGCGATTCCTTAGCAAAAATTTTGAGCGACATGCACATAGTTCAGGTATTAGATGCTTGAGTGACTGGCTATAGGCCAAGTGGGAGATTGTTGGACAGTTATGACCCATAGCGTCATTGTTTGTAAAAGACATTGTGTTTTTGTACAAAATTAACTATGTTATAATGAAATTTCCTTTTACCGTTTTATGATTCATTTACTTTGATATAGATAAATGGTAAAAGTCCATATGATTAGTTCCGGATTGAGATGATATGAGACAGTATCAATCCATAAATGTTTAATCATTAAATATCCCTAGTCATAGTATTATAGAGACTGGACATCGATAATAGGGAATAGACTAGTATTGCACTTGTGCGCTTTGTGAGGGCATAACAGCATAGTTCTCATATATTTAAGTATTGGATACTTATGCAAGTGCGATAGGAGGTTGTGTTTTACCGATGGTACGGAAAACAGCTTCGCTCTGGATAGACCCCGCGGAATCCTATTGGTAGTATGTATATGTGTCTATAGGACTCCGCTTCAGGGTAGGTGTATTTGGTCTTAATCTGAGACTTGGATTGCTAGTACTTGCGAGAATCGGTAAACTTTGTTTTTGGTCGTCCAGGGCTTTAACAGGTTCTTTGTATGCCTCTGCTGGGTTTATTGAGAATCATAGTGTATTGGATGTGATGTCAAGATGGAAGTATCACTTCAGACATATGGAGATGATGATCAAGCAGGGATTCAGAACTAGTTCTCTATTGTGTTGCAACCATCGAGATAATATGACAAGGTCATGATTATCCGATTCAAAGAGACTAGTTGCTCAATATCCGATATGTGCTTCGTACGGGGCAGACACTATTCCAGCCCTAGGCCTTGCACGTGACATCTGATACTGGATCGCAATACGTAATACTACGGTATACTACGCTTGATATAGATCGTATATTCTAGTAAGAATATTTCTGGAGAATTGGGTAGGCATGACGCTTTGCTAGAAGCCAACCTGGTCTCGTAAATCGATGAAGACGTAGTACGAGGTACGTACATGTTCGGATAGTGCGACGATCGTATTTACTGCCAACATATCCAGGGATCTCTTGGGTCGCTTCCCGAGGATTCACCGATGACATTTGATTCGAACTTTATTAATCTGGGATTAATTACAGAGAAACTTTATCTTGGATAAAGTGCTATTAGAAGAGAGAGAAATATTAATTTGGAATTAATCGACAAAATAATATATTCGATATATTAAACGAAATTGGATTTCGACGCGGAATTAAAATCGGATTTTAATTCGGGCAAACGAGTTAATTTAGAATTAATTCGTTAGCGACGTGAATAGTAATTTTACTAGGCATAATTATTTAATTACGTCGCGATGGAAATTCGTTAATTCAGAATTAGCGAAACTGAGCCCTGAAGTGTTTATGGACACATTCGCATTTTGAATTGAGTGGGGCCCATAAGTCACATCGCGAGTCACATCACTTGTCACTTTAGTGATTGATGGCTTGTCACCTTTTTGATGAGTGACATGCTGTCACTATTCATGATGGAGGTGGTTGTGTGCATTTAATGAGTTTTTGGAGCCAAAATTTTGGCTTTTGACTTTTGTAAATACATATACCACTTTGGTAATTGTTTTAATTGTTTTAATTATTGTTTTAGAAACAATATACAAAAACTCAAAACTCTCTCTTCTCTCTCCTTTTGCCGTGAAACCCATTGAAGAAGACTTGGAGGTTTTCTTCATTTGCTAGCACAAATGAAGGTGATAGGGAACCGATCTTAGAGCTTGGAATCCATAAAACTTGGAGCTTCATCTTCATCAACAAAAAACCTCTCTTGGCCGAATTCTTGGGAGCTTGGAGGAGTTCATTTTTATTGAGCATCACATCAAGCCGATCTTTGTAAGTATGATTCTGCCATACTTTTTAGTTATATTCATTCATTTCATTGCTTAAATTGATCTTGGGACATCAATAGAAACCAACATTAACATCAATCCAGTGACCATCACTTAAATCGGCCTGATAGTGACTGCACATGCTCAAAGCATATGAGACACCAGGTCGTTTACATGTTTGTCAATGTACGAGTTCTCGAAAAGTGCCAACAACTTTTAGATCTATCCCAGTAGATCCTTATTCCTGGAATAAAGGTTGCCTCTCCCAAGTTTTTCATGGAGAATTTTATTGAAAGCCAAGCTTTCGCTGATTTTAGTATGGGAATGTCATTGCAAATAAGCAATACAATATCAATGTATAGGACAATGAATGTCAGTGCACTCCCATTAAACTTCTTATATACACAAGAATCATCTCCATTTTGAATGAAATCATATTCTTTTCTGATCTCATCAAAATGTTGGTTCCAAGAACGCGATGCTTGCTTCAATCCATAAATGGATCAATTTAACTTTCAAACCTTGTTAGCATATTTTGGCACGACAAAACCATCAAGCTGTTGCATATAAACATCCTCCAAAAGGTTTCCGTTAAGGATAGCGGTTTTGACGTCCATCTGCCATATTTCATAATCGAAATATGCAGCAATAGCAAGCATTATCCGAATGGATTTAATCATGTCGATGATGATACCCATTAGCTACAAGCCTAGCTTTGTACGTCTGTATGTTTCCATCCATATCTGTCTTCATTTGAAGACCCATTTACTACCAACAGGCACAATACCTTCTGGTACATCAACCAGTGTCCAAACTTGGTTGGTATACATGGAATCCATTTCGGATTTCATGGCCTCTTGCCATAAAGCGGAGTCGCTACCTTGTATCGCTTCCTCATACGTACCTGGCTCATTATCCGTAATAAGATTAATATCTAAATGAGGTGAGATCAGAAACCCATATCTCTCAGGTTATTTTCTGACTTTCTTCGACCTACGTGGTTCTTGTGTATTAGAAGATTGTGTTAGAGATATGCCCTATATCCAACTTGTGGATGGGCTATATGTACATGTATTTGTAATATTTTCATTAATTAATAAAATGGCTATCTTTATTATACGTGTCTTACATAACTTATATGAATCATCAACACTGTAATAAAGCCCTTGGAGTAATAAGACGATGGCTTCCACGTCTTATGAGAATCATTACTCTTAAATGTTTGTAGGCACTGCATTTTTACATATGAAACCCGATGATGAGTCTCAGTTGGAGGCACTACTTTTTTAGTCGAGGACGTTGCGGGAAACAGTCGTTGGAAGGGAATCGACATTTTGTTAGATTTTTATTCGTTTGTTTAGCATCAAGCTTACTTGTTGGACCTCCGTTTAGAGCACTTGCCATAAAAAAAACCACAAACATTTTAACCTTGGCCCAAATCCACACAACACCTAACCCACCAAGACAAGCCCACGCCCACCAACACCTAAGCCCACACGCCTAAGGCCCTCAAAATACAACCCAATTAAATAAAATATTAATTAAATGATATAACAAACTAAATAAAATATTAAAATGAATAAAATAAATTAATTAAGTCATTTACCAAATCAAATAAAACATAAAATAAAATTATGGCTAATTTAGATAAATCACAAGTTCTAACTTCCAAATTAAAAATATTGTATTCCTAACTTAAATGATATGTGCCTAATTAAAATAAATCATAATCAATTAAAGATATATTAGCTTCCTAATTTGAACCAATCTTGTCTCCATCAAATCCATTGCTTTCCTTCTTTAACACCAAATCATATCCCCTTTTAATTAGCCAAATCAATTCCTTGTGAAACAAGAAGAAGCCCTAGCCCTTGTCTATATAAACAAGTCAATTCCAACACTTCCCCTCTCTCATTTTCACGCCATACAACAGAAAAATACAAAGAGAAAGGCCTTCCATTCACTCATAAAACAATAAGAAAAACACAAAATTTCTCTCCTCCTCCACCATCCAAAAAATCGAAAACCATAATCCTTAAACACCCTTGCATTAACCGAATATCACAGCCCCATAAACCCCAACACATCACCGAAAATCTCCCCCATACAGCAGCCCTATTTACCAAAATTACACCCCTGAAACAGTGAGTAGAAACGCCCCAAATAGCAGCCATATACACTCCCAAACATTGAGTAAACACGCATAAACAGCAGCCCCCTAAGCCCCCAAAAAAAAAGCCTAAACAACAGCCATATACACGCCCAAAAAGTGAGTAAACACGCCCTAAACAGCAGCCCTTTTACATGCAAAAATAGCAGCTCTGCACCCCTAAAACAGCCCCTAAATCACCTAAACTGGTAAAAAAAATGCACTTTTAATCCTTAAAACAATCATAAAAAAACTGCACTTAAAGCCTTTAAAAACACGTAAAACAGTAGCCTAAAACACCAAAAACAGTGACCAAAATACAGCAGTAAAATAGCAGCAAAACAGAGTCAAAACAGTAGCTTGAGTAGCAAAACAGCGAAGGGAAACGTAAACCAGTGAACCAGAAAAGTTACGGAGCTTTACCCCTTCCGATCACCGTGAAACGCGAGTCCGAGAGTCAACGAAAAAGGTTAGACCTGAGGGTACCTTTCACATCTATTTTCTTTCTTATTTTTACTGTTTATTGAATTGTATTCGCATGATTATTGTGAAGTGATGTATGTTGTGGCCTTTGAATAAAACGGAAAATGTGTCGCCTCTTGTGGTATATAGGATGGAAACCTGGACGTAAATTTCATAGCCGATTCCGAATGGAAGGTAGTATGATCTGTACTCGGGATTATAAAACTCCACGTACCAATTGAGTAAATGACACATATTTTGTTTTATGTTGTTTTGATGTGTTTATTATTCGTTATTTAATTTCTGCATACTATTTGTTTGTGTAATGATGTGATCGAGCGCATGGGCTTAGTAAGTGGGACTGAAGGTCCTCTATTTTGAGGGGTTAAAATCCTTTACCACGATGCTTTGCCGCGCCGGTCGATGTATATTCGGTCGAATGTAAGATGTGTTCAATCGGGTATACGAAGTCCGATATATTGTTAGGTCTCATCAACATACACCCTTAAGCATGCTTCTAAAACATCATAAAGCGCGTAAAGTAAATTAATAGTGATATGCGGATGGATATATAAACAACTTATTCCTAGAACAAATCACTCCCTTTCCTCTCCCCGCTAGCACTATTCTACTTCTACCCAATTACATAATACAATAAGAGAAACCTCATTTACATTGAGGGGAATTAGGTGAGAAAAGAATACAAGAGAGATAAAAGAGATAAGGCTGGACACGCAGGTCCAATTTATAAATTCTAAATTTACAATAATTCCTAGAATTACCCTTTCCCTTCTAATATCCATCCGATATACACTATTCATTCATCACATACATATATATTCAAACAAGACATGCTTCTACAACCAATCTAATCCAATTAATTAGTCTTTGTTTAAGTGATCATCCAATGTTCAAACAACGGTTTTGATTTTGCGCGAGTCCAACTCGATTGAGAATAAGTACATAAGGTACGAATTCACGAATTATATCGAACTACTTATTAAATCTAATTTAATACGTATTCAATACTAATTCAATTAATTTAATTCCAAATTAAATGTTTACACTATTCATGTGCTTTAAAGACTTAGATTCTAAATCTAATCTAATTGGGTCTCAAAGCCCAACTAACATCCAATGTTTGTTTAATTAAAGTCCGATGGGCTTTCAATTGATTTATTAAGGCTTGGGCTTTGGTCAATGCGGGTCAAACCCAATTGCCAAACCCAAATAAGGAATCACCCTTAAATGCCATAAAATCAATTTCAAGCCCATAAGGCCCAATTAAACATAAAAGCCCATTTTACCATATTTGGACTTAATGGAGTGATTTAGGCCCAAATTGGATCCAATCCTTTTGGCCCAAATCCACTTGGCCCAACCAAGCCCATTATGCCCAAATATAATAATTCAAGCCCAATTTAACAATTAAGCCCATTAATTAAATTTTAATATTCCAAATTTTAAAATCCAATTAATTAAAGTGTAAATCCATGATTAATACATTAAACCAAATATTTCCAAAACACCAATTTAATTTATTAATCATCACTTGTTCAAAACACATGTCCAACAATTATTTGAACAAAAAAAATCAAGTCCTTATACATGTCCATTACATTCGGCCAAGGTGGATTTTTTGTGTCGATTTGTTTTTCAATCCGATTGAATCACTAATCTACGTCCCGTATACGTTTTAAGTCATCCAATGATCTTACAACCAAAAAATTCCAATCCACTCCAAGTAGTGATGTATTCGGCCAAGGCATAAATTTGGGGGAAAAATCATCCAATGCATTTTTCATCAAATTGATTACATATTATGTCATTATACATACATCTAAGCATACTCATTCATCAAATTTCACAAGAACATGCTTCAATCAATTTTACCCAAATTTTAACCTAAAGTATTTCATGCTTAACCATGGCTCCATGATACCATTGTTGGTTTCTATTATTTGTCCCAAGGAAAGATCAAGCATATGAAATACAACAATGATATATATAAAAGATGAAGTATGGCGGAATCATACTTACAAGCTTGGTGATGAAGAAAATCAAATCAAAAGTGGAAGCTCCAAGGTTGAAGATGATTTTCGGCCAAGGTGAGAGAATGGTGGAAAGCTCCAAGCTTTTAGTATTCCATGCCTTGGAAGGTTTCCCTATCACCTCTTAGATCAAATGTGTGCTAGCAAATGAAGAAGAAAGAAAGAAAAAAATCTTCCTTTTTCTTTGATGGAGTTTCGGCCAAAGTGAGAGAGAAGAGAGCTTTTATTTTTTGTAATTGTTTTTCCAAGAATAATAATGTCAAGTAATACCAAATATTTGGTATATACCAAATCCAAAAAATCAAAAAAATCTCCCCTCCAAAAAGGCATTAAATGCCTCCACCAACTTACCTCATGAATAGTGACATCTAGTCACTTTAATAAAGTGACTTGTGACATCCATCAACTAGTCATGTCAAGTGATGTGACTTCGCGATGTGACTTGCGGGTCCCACTCGTTTCAAAATACGAATGTGTCCGCAAACACTTTCGGGCTCGGTTTCGCTAATTCCGAATTAACGAATTTCCGTCGCGACGTAAATTAAATAATTATGCCTAGCAAAATCACTATTCACGTCGCTAACGAATTAATTCTAAATTGATTCGTTTGCCCGAATTAAAATCCGATTTTAATTCCGCGTCGAAATCTAATTTCGTTTAATATATCGAATATATTATTTTACCGATTAATTCTAAATTAATCGTTCTCTCTCTAAATAAGGCACTTTATCCAAGATAAGTAGTTCTCCGCAATTAATCCAAGATTAATTGAGTACGAATCTAATATCATAGGTGAATCTTCAGGAATCGACCCAAGAGATCTCCGGATATGTTGGCAGTAAATACGGCCGTCGGATAATCCGAACACGTACGTACCTAGTACTACTTTTTACCGATTTACAAGACAAGGTTGGCTTCTAGCAAAGCGCGATGCCTACCCAATTCTCCAGAAATATTCTTATAGGAATATAAGATCTATATCAAGCGTAGTATACCGTAGTATTGCGTACATCGATCCAGTGTCGTTTGATCACATGTTAGGCCTGGGGCTGGAAATGTGTCTGCCCCGTACGAAATATATATCGGACATCAAGCAACTAGTCTCTTTAAATCGGACAATCCTGACCTAGTCATATTGCCCCGACGGTTGCAACCTTTTATAGAGTACTAGTTCTGTGTCCTGCGAGATCATCAACTCCATATGTCTGAAGTGACACTTCCATCTTGACATCACACCCAGTACACTACGATTCCTGATAAACCCAGAAGTGGTGAACACATAACTGGTTAAAGCCCCCAACCACCAAAACCAAAGTTTACCGATTGTCGTAAGTACTAGCGATGCAAGTCTCAGGTTAAGACCATATACACCTACCCTGATGCGGCCTCCCATAGACACGCAGACATACTACCAATGGGATCCGCGCGGGGTCTATCCAGAGCGAAGCTGTTTTCCGTACCATCGGTAAAAAACACAACCTCCTATCGCACTCGCATAAGTATCCAATACTTAAATATATGAGAACTATGCTGTTTGTGCCCTCACAACGTGCACAAGTGCAATACTAGTCTATTCCGCATTATCGATGTCCTATCTCGATAATACTCCGACTAGGGATATTTAATGATTAATCCTTTTATATATTGATACTGTCTCATATCATCTCAACAAGGAACTAATCATATGGACTTTCGCCATTTATATATCAAAGTAAATAAATTAAAAACAAAATGGCAAAAGGCAATTTCATTATCACACAGTTAATTTTGTACACAATAATACAATATCATTTACAAAACAGTGACGCTATGGGTCATAATGTCTAACAATCTCCCACTTGGCCTATAGCCAGTCACTCAAGCATCTAATACCTGAACTATGAATGTGTCGCTCAAACACATGCGTATAAACAGCCTTCGTCAGCGGATCTGCAATGTTGTTATCTGATGCGACCTTCTCGACCTTTACATCGCCACGATGTATAATCTCTCGAATCAGATGGTAACGCCGAAGAACATGCTTGGATCGTTGATGAGACCTTGGTTCCTTAGCTTGTGCTATAGCCCCGTTATTGTCACAATACAATGGAACGGGCTCAGCAGCTAACGGAACTACTCCTAATCCGATTAGGAATTTTCGGATCCAAACTGCCTCCTTTGCTGCTTCCGACGCAGCGATGTACTCCGCTTCTGTTGTTGAATCGGCAACAGTATCTTGCTTGGAAGATTTCCAGCTCACTGCTCCGTTATTCAAACAAAAAATGTACCCAGATTGTGACTTGAAGTCGTCCTTGTCGGTTTGGAAACTTGCATCAGCATACCCAGATACCGCAAGTTCTCCTTCTCCATAAATTAAGAAAGCATCCTTAGTTCGTCTAAGATACTTAAGGATGTTCTTAACTGCCATCCAGTGACCTTCACCTGGATCGGCCTGATAGCGACTGCACATGCTCAAAGCATATGACACATCAGGTCGTGTACATATCATGGCATACATGATCGATCCGACTGCCGAGGCGAACGGCATCCGACTCATGTTATCTCTCTCTTCTTGAGTCTTAGGACACATGTCCTTAGACAGAGAGATACCACGTAACATTGGCATCAATCCTTTCTTGGATTGATCCATGCTGAATCGCTTCAACACTTTGTCAATATATGTACTCTGGGAGAGTCCAAGCAGCTTTCTAGATCTATCCCGGTAGATCTTTATTCCCAGAATAAAGGCTGCTTCTCCCAGATCTTTCATGGAGAATTTTAATGAAAGCCAAGCTTTTACCGACGTTAGCGTGGGAATGTCATTGCCTATAAGCAATACATCGTCGACATAAAGGACAATAAAAGTCAGTGCTCTCCCACTAGTCTTCTTGTATACACAATGGTCATCTTCATTTTGCACGAAATCATATTCTTTTATGATCTCATCAAAACGCTGATTCCATGACCGTGATGCTTGCTTCAATCCATAAATGGATCGATTTAACTTACAAACCTTGTTTGCAAGTCTAGGTACGATAAAACCGTCAGGCTGTTGCATATAAACATCCTCCAAAAGGTTTCCGTTAAGGAAAGCGGTTTTAACGTCCATCTGCCATATCTCGTAATCGAAATATGCAGCTATTGCAAGCATTATCCTAATGGATTTAATCATGGCAACGGGTGAGAAAGTTTCGTCATAATCAACACCATATTGTTGACGATACCCCTTTGCTACAAGCCTAGCTTTGTAGGTTTGCACGTTGCCATCCATGTCGGTCTTCTTCTTGAAGATCCATCTGCATCCAATAGGCTTCACGCCTTCTGGTGCATCAACCAGTGTCCAAACTTGGTTGGCATACATGGAATCCATCTCGGACTTCATGGCTTCTTGCCATAAAGCGGAATCAATATCCTGTATTGCTTCCTCATACGTAGTCGGTTCATTATCCTCAATAAGATTAATATCTACATGAGGCGAGATCAGGTACCCATACCTCTCAGGTATTGTCCTGACTCTCTCCGACCTACGCGGTCCTTGTGTATATATGAAGATTGTGGTACAGACTCATCCCGGATGGTCTGTTCATGTTCCGTCGTTGATTCATTGCCAGGAACAGTATCACTACGATTTTCATCGAGTTCTACTTTCCTCCCACTTACCAACTGCATCTAGAAATTCCTTCTCAAGGAAAAATGCATGTAGAGCAACAAATACTTTGTTCTCTTGTGGGTGATAGAAGTAATATCCTTTGGTTTCCCTAGGATATCCCACGAAAAGGCATTTATCTGATTTGGGTTCTAGTTTGGTTCCTTCCAAACGTTTAACATATGCCCAGCATCCCCAAATCTTCAGGAAAGAGAAACCCGGTTTTCTTCCTGTCCATAACTCGTATGGAGTCTGTTCAACAGACTTTGACGGAACCTTATTCAAAATAAGTACTGCACTGTATAAAGCGTATCCCCAGAAGGATATTGGTAGCTCAGTACGACTCATCATAGACCTTACCATGTCTAGCAAGGTACGGTTTCTCCGTTCAGAAACACCGTTTAATTGCGGTGTTCCAGGAGGAGTCCACTGTGAAAGAATACCATATTCTTTCAAGTAATCTTGAAACTCATAACTTAAGTATTCGCCACCACGGTCTGACCGTAATGTCTTAATACTCTTGCCTGTTTGTTTTTCTACTTCGTGTCGAAACTCTTTGAATTTCTCAAAAGTTTCCGACTTGTGTTTCATTAGATACACATAACCGTAACGAGATGCATCATCCGTAAAGGTTACGAAGTAATGATATCCACTCTAGCCTGGCTAGACATGGGCCCAATACGTCACTATGAACGAGGGCTAACAGTTCTGTGGCACGTTCACCTTTACCGCTAAAAGGTGATTTAGGCATTTTGCCTAAAAGACAAGATTCGCAGACATCATATGAATTAGGATCAAATCCGTCCAAGTATCCACTCTTCGAAAGTGTGGATATGCGAGTCTTGTTTATGTGTCCTAGACGACAATGCCACATGTAAGCTTCATCTTTTAGATTACTCATTTTGAGCCTTTTGTTTGTCATTTTACGTTTAGGAGATTCGTTTATATTCAAAATATAAAGACCATTATTTGCAACGGCAGTGCATATTTCTGCATCATTTTTATATAAATAACACCCAGTGTTTCTAAATACAAAGTGTACCCATGCTGGGTTAACAAAGATACAGATACAATATTCCTAGTTAAACTAGGTATATATAACAGTTCAAAAGTTTAAGTACATGCCCCGAGGGCAGTTCTAAAACAAAAGTCTACAGCCAAAACAGCAACTGATGTTCCGTTTCCGACTCGTAGGTCAACTCCCCTGAAGCCAGCACCCTGCCTATTCTGCAGATCCTGCAAATCAGTACAATATGAGCAGCACAACCAGAATCAAAAATCCAATTTTTAAGACTAGAACGTAGTCATATTAATTTCAATAACAAACGTACCAGAGGCTGGTGCCTTGCCCGCCTTGATATCCTCCCTCTGTCCTTGCCCACTCGGCAGTCACGTTTCCAGTGACCCTTTTTGCCGTATTGAGGCAGGACATCTTGAGATTTGTCCCTGGCTCCCAGAAAGCCTTTGTCAACTTGCCCTTACCCTTGTTCTTATATTTCCTCTTCTCACCCCTCCAGTGGCCTTGGGCCCAGCCCTTGGCCCCTGAGAGGTCGATGCATAGTGCGCCTCGCGCTTGCCCCCTTTTAGGAGTTCTTTTTCAGACTCCTTTAGCCATGGATAACAGCCTCCAAGAGTGTCATCGGTATCCATCAACTTATAGTTGATTATGATTTGTTTCCAAGTATCGGGAAGTGATTGTAAGATCAAATCTAC